>ML663565.1:29321216-29556571 GCA_007570785.1 Antilocapra americana
CACATATATATGGAATTTAGAAAGACGGTAACGAGAACCCAACATGCAAGACAGCAAAAGGAATGCAGATGTATAGAATAGACTTATGGACTCTGTGGATGAGGGTAAGGGTGGGATGATATTGGAGAATGGCATTGAAACAAGTTAATTATCATATGTCTAAACAATCGCCAGCCCAGGATTGATGCTCGGGGCTGGTGCATCGAGATTTCCCGGGGGGAGGGAGGAGGGAGGGGGGTTCTGGAGGGGGAGCATATGTAAACCCATGGTGATATCATGACATTGTATGGCAAAAACAATAAAAAAAAAAGAAAGCCTTCCTCAGTGATCAGTGCAAAGAAATAGAGGGAAACAATAGAACGGGAGAGATGAGAGATCTCTTCAAGAAAATTAGAGATACCAAGGGAACATTTCATGCAAAGAGGGGCACAATAAAGAACAGAAATGGTATGTACCTAACAGAAGCAGAAGATATTAAGAAGAAGTGGCAAGAATACACAGAAGAACTATACAAAAAAGATATTCACAACCCAGATAACCACAATGGTGTGATCACTCACCTAGAGCCAGACATCCTGGAAAGCCAAGTCAAGTGGGCCTTAGGAAGCATCACTATGAACAAAGCTAGTGGAGGTGATGGAATTCCAGTTGAGCTATTTCAAATCCTGAAAGATGATGCTGTGAAAGTACTGCACTCAATATGTCAGCAAATTTGGAAAACTCACTAGTGGCCAAAGGACTGGGAAAGGTGAGTTTTCATTCCAATCCCAAAGAAAGGCAATGCCAAAGAATGCTCAAACTACCACACAATCGTGCTCATCTCACATGCTAGCAAAATAATGCTCAAAATTCTCCAAGTCAGGCTTCAACAGTATGTGAACTGTGAACTTCCAGATATTTGAGCTGGATTTAGAAATGGCAGGGGAACCAGAGATCAAATTGCCAACATCCACTGGATCATTGAAAAAACAAGAGAGTTCAAGAGAAACATCTACTTCTGCCTTTGACTATGTCAAAGCCTCTGACTGTGTGGATAATTCTTCAAGATATGGGAGTACCAGACCACCTGACCTGCCTCTTGAGAAAACTGCATTCAGGTCAAGAAGCAACAGTTAGAACTGGACATGAAACAACAGACTGGTTCCAAATCAGGAAAGGAGTACATCAAGGTTGTATATTGTCACCCTGCTTATTTAACTTGTATGCAGAGTACATCATGAGAAATGCTGAACTGGATGAAGCACAAGCTGTAATTAAGTTTGCTGGGACAAATATCAATAACCTCAGATATACAGATGACACCACCCTTATGGCAGAAAGTGAAGAAGAACTAAAGAGCTTCTTGATGAAAGTGAAAGAGGATAGTGAAAAGTTGGCTTAAAACTCAACATTCAGAAACCTAATATCATGGCATCCGGTCCCATCACTTCATGGCAAATAGATGGGAAAGCAATGGAAACAGTGGCAGGCTTTTTTTTTTTTTTGGCTCCAACATCACTGCAGGTTTTGACTACAGTCATGAAATTAAAAGATGCTTGCTCCTTGGAAGAAAATTTTTGACCAATCTAGCCAGCATGTTGAAGAGCAGAGACATTACTTTGCCAACAAAGGTCCGTCTGGTCAGAGCTATGGTTTTTCCAGTAGTCGTGTATGGATGTGAGAGTGGGGCTGTAAAGAAGGCTGAGCACTGAAGAACTGATGCTTTTGAACTGTGGTGTTGGAGAAGACTCTTGAGAGTCCCATGGACTGCAAGGAGATCCAACCAGTCCATTCTAAAGGAGGTCAGTCCTGGGTGTTCATTGGAAGGACTGATGTTGAAGCTGAAACTCTAGTACTTTGGCCACCTGATGCAATAAACTGACTTCTTGGAAAAGACCCTGATGATGGGAAAGATTGAAGGTGGGAGAAGATGGGGACGAAAGAGGATGAGATTTTTGGATGGCATCATCTACTAGACTGACCTGGGTTTGAGTAAGCTCTGGGAGTTGGTGATGGACAGGGAGGCCTGGTGTGCTGCAGTCCATGGGGTCGCAAAGAGTTGAACATGACTGAGCAACTGAACTGAACTTAATTGAATAAATCCTCAAATTTTTCTTCTAAACTCTTACTATCTTCTATTAACTGACACCTGAGTTCCTCCTAATGTCTCCTAGTCTCTTATTTCCCTATAAGGGTAGGAGAAAGAGTTAGGAGAGTATGTATGTCTCAGTACTACTTCCAGACAATTAACTACAGAACTTCTTTAAGCCACTTACATTTTCTGTACTTCTGTTAGTCATTTCTTCACGATTGTCACCAACAACTTGTAGGATGTGTGTCCATCTTCCTCCACTGGCATTTTGCCAACATCCTTTGAGGCATTCTTCGTGATTTGAATCTCTCTGCCATTTGGCCATCCAAATTGGTTTACTTTTTATTTTAATGATTTTTGCAATTATAGTATGAGTTTCATCTCTGGGCAGCACTCCACTTTCTATACTGGATATTCAAAAATTCCTTTTGGGATAACCTTCTGTCTTCCTTATAAAACTGTTTATTGTTTTTTCTTCATTTACTACCCCCTGTAGTGCGTGATATAGATGCAGTTTCATTCATTCAGCAATTGAGCCTGAACCACACAGTATCTATTATTAATATACTATTTCCATATACTGTCACACATCTTAAGTATACACTGCATTTGCTCTCTGATCTTTTTTTTCCTGATGTTTTATTTATTTATTTCTTCAATACATTATTGTGTTGGTTTTGCGATACATTGACATGAATCCACCATGGATGGGTATACATGTGTGAACACTGTGTGACTGGCTATTTTTTGTCTCCTAAATATTAATAAAGTCTCAAGCATTTTAAGTTCATCAAAAATTCACCTCAATGTCAACTTTGATAGGTCCTCTTTGATGCCTGAAAATTCTTCTACTTATTTCTTCTGGACTTTCTGCCAGGCTCCTCATTGGAAGCTCAGTTCATTGATCTTGTCTATCGAATTTATACTCCTTTTTAGAACACATCTCCAGTACTATCTACCTCTTTAAATTGCTTTCTGTTCCTTTCAATCATCTGATACTCTTTGTTCTTTGAACCCTTATATACGTTGTCTCCTTTAGGACAAGAACACTTGTTTTTCACTTCTCATATCCCTATCAAGTGAAGGGAGAATTTCCACTGTAGTATTTAAAGGAAAGATTTAAGGGAGTGATGTTTCTGTTTTTTCAGCTTCTTCCCTCCCTCTGTCCTTCCCAAGAGGAGTATGCCTGGCACTACTGATAAATGTGAGAGAAGGAATTGTAAGCCCAATTCAAGGAACTACAGTGAGGCCACATATTTAAGCCCCCTAATACAGTTAATATGCTCCCCAAAGCTACTGTTTTGAACTTCAGTAGCTTGATTCTTCAGCCTAGGTCTCATGTGGTTCTGGCCTCTAGAGGGAGAAGGTAGGTATGCTATGAATTAATCCCCTAAAATCTTAAGAGTTGGTATGCCTTTTATGCCACATCATTTTATTCCTTGAGCATCTCTAGTTGCAAAAGTTTTTTGAGGGCAAGAATTCTTACTGATCTGTGACATATGTAGTAGCATCTTGACACATATTCATTGAATTAAACTTTGATGCCCATGTAAGATAGGCATCTAGAATTTGAAATTCTGTGTTGTTGTCAAACGATCATAGTATTTCCAAGGAGAGACATTTCTGCCATAGGCTTAAGAAAAAATGTCTTATTCTCTAAAAAATAACTGAAAGAAATATAGGATACATCATAGACACTCCAGATTCCAAGTTTCTTAATAATGGAGAACTCTAATTCACTAGAAAAGTGATACATCCTAAATGATATTAATAATTTTTTCACTGATAAATTTAATGCAGGACATTCTAAATATCATATTAGGTTGTCAATATGTAACTAACCACATTCTTTAAAAAAAAATTCTAGGAGAAAGCAAAACAAGTAAAATGCATTAAACAATAACAGCAAAAATCCCAGAAAAAAGATGTAACTAATCTCTTCCGATTACTAAGACCTGCTTTTAAACAGACAGTAAAGTTACCTTAACCTCATACTGTCTTAACCACCATTACTGTCTTCATAAATTTTCACAATTATTTTTATTATTTCTTCACAACAAATGTCTTATCACTTAAAAAATGAAGCATTTAAATGTGAAGTTCCAAAATACTTTAAGTGAGATTTATCTAGTATGCACATTTTATGTTTTAAAAAGTTTAAGATATGAAATTTTAGCAATTACTTCAAAGCATTTAGAACCATTTTACACTGAATGGCTGTACCACTCTGAATTAAAACACTTGTCATTTTTCAATGTCTATATCTCTATTTAGAAAAGACTTAGGAACTTAGACAATTCAGTTTGAATTTTTCAGTTTTGACAGTACTATTCTCTATTACAGAAATCAAGATATAGAGATTTACATGGTGTAGTAATGAACATACCTTAAAGAGAGGTGATCTCTTTATCCTCCAAACCTTAATAACTAGCATTTATTGAATGTTATAATACTAAATATTGAGTTAGTACTTTCTTGACAGCTCTATCATTTAGTCCCATCATTAAAATAAGAGGGGAGACACTATGTTACCCCAGTCTTATAGATGAGGAGACCGAGATTAGGAGAGACTACATAGTTAATTGAAATCACACAGCTGGTAAGGAGAATAGCCAAAATCTACATCCACATGGTCCAGGTTCCAGAGTCCACATTTCTCCTCACTCTGCTACCTTACCCTTCTCTGGAAAATCATGCAATGGTTTTGGCAGATTAACCCTCTGATGAACAAATAGTTGAATTCTGGAGGGAACATGTGAAATCAGTGAGTGGGAATTCCTTTGAAAGACCTGTTTCATAAATGGCAATGTGACTAACATGAAGGTCAAATGACTCTTCCTCTTCTATGGTTATTTAGTAACAGCAGGAATCATCTTCGTTAATTATTGATATCCTTCTGCCACACTCCTTCTGAGAAACATAGATGGCAAAGCCCACAGCAGCCTTCAAAGGCAGTTGCTTCATCCCACACTGACGAGAGGTCAGATCTGCTTGCAGCCCTGGCAGATGAATTTCCCCCACCTTTGAGCCTTCTCTGATGCTATCTTCTTCCAGAGAAGCCTTTAGAATTCTGTTTACCTTACAGCATCTGAGAAACCTCTAAATTATTGTCCACAGATTCATGTGATAAAAATAAGCAGGTAGCTAAATAAGACGGTATATATTTCTATTTACCCCTGAGTTCTTATAATTCTCTTAGGTTTTTAAAACATTTTTAATATAATTTTTATTTAAATTTCCAGAAGTCAGTGCCTAAATAATTTGTAGGAGTCCTCCAATAACCATATTTAGAGCCATTTATAATTTGATGGTGTATGTATAAAGCTGGCTATTTTACTTACTGGGTTCTTATATGAAATTTTGGAGCAACAAACATTATTGCTCATATGTGGAATATAAAAAATAAAACAAAGAAATGGATTTAACCAAAGAGAAACAGACTCACAGATATAGAGAACAAACTCATGGTTACCAGTAGGGAGGTGGGAAGGGGAGGGGCAAGATAGGGGTAGAGGAATAAGAGATATAAAGTACTGTATATAAGATAAAAAAGCTACCAGGATATATTGTACAGTACAGGGAATATAGCCAATATTTTATAATAGCTTTAAATGGAGTACATCTATAAAAATATCAAATCACAAATATCAGTGTTGTACATCTGAAACTAATATAATGAGTTAAAAAAGAATTATTTTAGAAAATACTCAGCCACTGGCATTAATGGGTTAATATCTGTAGGAGCTAAGGCTGACATTTTTTAGAAAGACATTTGCAAATGCAGAAAATCACAGACTTCCTGCTGTCCCTTGATTCATCCATAATTTCATTGGAACTCTCATTTAAAAGTATCTACATTGTTGAAAATCCATTTAATTTCCCATTCACAAAAGCATTCAACTGGTGATTGCTGCAAACAGGGAAAATTGCTGCTCATGTATTCAAGAAGTCTTGAAAAGAATATTGAAAACTTTAAAGATGAAAGAACTAGTGGCCCAAAGGGTTATGCGAAAGCTGTTTAGAAACTTGACTGCTGATTATTATTGTTGAGGCCGAGTTAAAGTAGAAAATGGTATTTGCTAATTAAGGCAAATCTATTGATAATTCGCCTCTCATATTCCTTTATCTTATATACATTTCACAAATAATAGCTAGTTGTGACCTCAAAAATCACATCCTTGTTAACTTCAAATAACATGATAATATACCCGAGCTCACATATTCTGAAGACAAAGCACTAGTCTGAAACATTTCTTTCAATGAAAATGAATTTAGAAAACTAGATGCTATCTTCTAACCATAGCAGATACTGTATTTGTTTTCCTTGTGACTATACTGAAAGCATTTAAAATGTGAAAAAGAAATGTCTTTATTCTGTAAATACTAATGATTCATCAGTAAGAACTAGTAGTATTCTGTAGGGAAGGGAAAAATAATTAAATTTAGCACAGGGTATCTCATTTTTGCAAGATTGAAATATCACTTGTTGGGTTTATTAAAGTTGAAAATTCCTCTTAAAATAACTAAAAGTAGAACTACCATATGATCCAGCAGTTTCACTCCTGGGTCAATATCTGAAGAAAAAACAATTAATTTGAAAAGATATATGCTCTCCAACGTTCAGAGCAGCATTATTTACAATAGCCAAGATACGGAAGCAACTTAAATGTCCACCAGTAGATGGATGGATAAAGAAGATGTGGTGTGCGTGTGTATAAATATACACAAACATACATGTACACACATATACACACAATGGAATACTATTCAGCCAAAAAAGAATGGAATTTTGCCATTTGCAATAATATAAATAGATTTGGATGGTATTATGGCTAAGTGAAATGTCAGAGAAAGATAAATACTATATGATATCATGATATGTGGAATCTAAAAAATGTAGCAAATGAATAAATGAATGAAAATACACAAGTAGGGAGAACAGACTAGTGGTTATCAGTGAGGAGAGGTCAAAGAAGGGGGGCATGATGCGGGTATGGGATTAAGAGGTGAAAAGGAAAAAGGAGATTCCTACTTGCTCAACATTGCTGCCTACTTCTTGAACTCCAAGGACTTGTCTGGCCAGTTCGGGTCACTTTTGTCCATTATAATGCTGAATCCTACAACAACTCAATAAGATGGAACTTTCCTCATTTATGGATGAGGAATCGGAAGCTCAGTGAGACAGTTTGACAACAGTCACTTGAATAAGGCTTTCCACCAGATTGCATTGATTCTTCTAAGTTCCCTGTTTAAACAAATCACTAGATGACTAAGAAGTTAATGTACCCATATGTGTTAGACCTTAAATAATGTCTTAATTCTTTGCTTTAATTATAACATATTGGAATTTGGGAAATTTATAGTGAAATATTCGGTATTTGGCAATCTCGTCTTTTAATATTTATATTTTGTGAAAATAAAGACCCGTTTCAACATAGTAGGTGCAATATGTTCTGATAACACATTCTGGCACAAGCCTTTTGATACTCTTATCATGCTTCTTCACGGGATAAAATTTTGATGTTTCAAAAACGAATAAGTTTGTTGAATGAAGGGAGGAATTTTCACTTTTGTAGTATACATTTCAACTTCATTTTCCTCTCCCCACCCCACACACTCATACACTCCCACAAATCAGGGCATAGGACCATGTTTTTTACACAATTAATCCTCAATAAACAAGAATAACTGATGCTAGGTGACAGATTTAATCATTCAAGTGGCTTATGATGTGAATAAGTTTTTAAAAACTTCCTTTATATCTTGTAAATAATCAAAGTATGCCTTGAAACAGTAAGATGTTGAAGGCCAGGACTTGTCCACCACTTCTCTGCCCTCTGCATAGGGACACTGTGATAGTCATTTGATAAGTACTCAAGAAAGAACTCACTTCAATTGCCTAACCTTTCTAAATAGATAGTCTCATTAAACAATTTACTTTGTTATAACCATTATTTTGCCTTTACTATATTTAATAAATAACCACTCTAACCATATATCAGTGCTTCATTGTTCACAAAGCACTTTTACTGTGGATCTTATTTTGTTGGAGGGTGTTTACAAAACAGCAATGTAGTAGAAACTACTTGTTTTATGTATAGAAAAGTTAGACTCAATTTTAAATGATTTGCTGAAGGAAACAGAGCTAGTAAAACTTAGGTGTTTCCAACATTAAGAGTATCCTTCTACTGTGCCAAAGCTGTCTCTAAAAAGTTTCCCCCTAGAATCCGACTAGCATCTGTATCGCATCTGTAGTGCTTTCATGCGCATTATTTCATTGATCCTCCCAAGATCTAGGGAGGTTAGGTATTTTTATACCTGTTTAGATTCAACTGGATTTCTAAAACTAGAAGAAGCACATGCTATCACCCAGGATTTAGGACTATTTGTGATGTTACTGAATCGTTAGTAGGGCATCACAAAAATAAAATTTAATGAAATTTTGGTCTAAAAAGATGACCTAGATGGCTATGCTAGCTCATAGATGCTAGGCCTAGATGGTTAGTTTTTCTCCCTTAAATACTCTTATTTAAAATAGCATCTCTGTCTCCCAGATATCCTCCATGGTTTATACATCAATATAATGCTGTGTCTCCCCTTCATAGACCATGAAGTGACCACTATTAACATCAGCTTTGAATTCTACTCTATATATTGCATTAAACTTTTATGTTCATTATTAATGTGTTCTATTGCAATTAATAAGGTAGTATTGACCAGGATTGCATTAAAGAAACTTAATTACCAGCAGAACTTTTTGTAGATTTTGACAACTGGTATACATTTCAAAACCCTGAGTTGCCTTCTAAAGAATTATCTGTATCAAAATGATGTTTTGCAAAGACAGGTCTCATTACTCTTAAGTTTCAGAAAATATAAAAATGTGACTTTTTCTCTGTAAGTACATTTCCATGTTTTGTATAATCAAGTTGGAACCCCCTAGTTGATGAATCTGGCACAATATCTAAATCTGATTATTGTCTTAGGTTTACTGTTTTCATTTGAAAAGAAAGAATAATGACTTCCTGTAAAATGTAAACAGTAAAATGATTTTGTGTAAGAAGTCAGGTAGTCAAAATGAGAAAAGGTAAGGAAAACTAATGAATTCAGTGGGTGAACTTTTAGTAAATAATTAGATTTTAGCCTGAAACAGCTAAGGAAACGTTCCTATAATTATTTCAAAGAAAATGTGCTTTTTTGCTCATCCTATTGCATATCCATAATAAATATCTGTAAAAACAATGGAGAAGGTGGACAATTCAGTTTCCTTTTTGTATAAACTCATTCGTTCATAGAATAGCTTGTAAAAGATTTTGTGTTGCAAGGATTAAAAATAAGCAGATTAATATTCACTTATTTAGGAATGGGAGTCAGGTCTTCAAATAGCAAGTGCTTGATGATAAGAGCTCTTGAGTTATTATAAGAATAAATAATTGTTCCAAATTGCCATCTTCCACTGCAATCAAGATAAATTTCTTAGGCGTCTGTTCAAAGAATAAATTTTCCATGAAGCACATTTTAACAGAAGAGACTTTACAGCACAACCATCTGATAAAATCAGCAACTATATCCTCTTTCAAAAATGTAGAACCTTAGAAAATTTGGAATAAGTTTAGTGAACAAAACCTTTCCAACACTATTCTAAATCTGAGTTGGGTTGGCACCCAACCTACAGAAATCTTTAATTTGTGAAAAATCCTCTCAAGATACAAATATGTAATAAATGAGGCTGTTTAAAGACCACATAAGCTGTTAATCAACAGAGATGCTTTTCTATCTGTTCAATTACAATTTTTAACCATAAATGTCATAACAAGTTTAAAATTGTTTCTAAAGATAAGTGCAGCAAAAATTTCATGCCCTCTCACCTCCCTTGAATAAGCTTAGAAGATATCTAAGAAAAATAACATTTCCCAACACAAATTGGACATCCATGAACAAACTTTTTGAATATGGCAAAAAGCCTGTTATTGTTGTTCTGCCACTCCCACAAGGAGTCAGATTGGAAGTTCCTCAGTCCCTGCTCTTATCAAAATTTGTGCCCAACTACTCTACGAAAGGCTAATGACAGTCAACAAGTCACTCTTCTAAAATACATGCCTTTTATCTTATATCAAAGTCTTAGTCATTAAAGAGCTCTCAGGTGGCTCAGCTGGTAAAGAATCCGCCCACAATGCGGGAGACCCAGGTTCGACCCCTGGGTTGGGAAGATCCCCTGGAGAAAGGAACGGCTACCCGCTCCAGTGTTCTGGCCTGGAGGGTATAGTCCATGGGGTCGCAAAGAGTTGGGCACGACTGAGCAACTTTCACTTCACTTAACCATTAAAGGGTTAAGGTAAATCTCATCAACATAAACTTAGGTAATCTACCAGAGTTCTGTCTAGATCACCATTTCCTTCAGTGCCATTTCTCATTTGTTAAATATAAAAACGGAATATTTCTTGATCTGCTTAGAAGTTAAATCTAATCCATCCAGTTTGCAAAACAATGTTTATTACTACATGCCTCCTCTTACGAGAAACTAATAGTTTCACACACCAGCAAATGGTTTACACTAAATTCCCAAAGATAAAACAGGGGCCTCACTGGCGATTGCAGCCCCTGAAAATAGTCATTCCTAAAGAATTCTCTTTACATTGTGCTTTTCTGTACGTGCATTAAGACCTAAATCGCTTCAGGTGCGTCCGACTCTTTGGGACCCGATGGACACCGCCAGGCTCCTCTGTCCATGGGGTTCTCCAGGCTAGAATACTGGAGTGGGGTGCCATGCCCTCCTGCCTTCCTGCAAGAGACCTTCCACCCAGGGACGGGACTCAGGTGTCTTGCATCTCCTGCATTGGCAGGCGGGTTCTTCACCCTTAGCGCCATCTGGGGAGCCCGCTGAGCATGCGCCAAAGGCAGACCGACCTGTTTCCTATGCTCACACCAGAGGTGAGGGAGCGATTTGTGAGTATCTACTCATACATACACTTTAATTTAGTGATGCATCTGACATAACTTCTTGCGACGTTTTCGTAAAATGAATGGAGACATGAGGGCTGAAAGGACAGCCTAGTTTAGATAAACCAATAGTTAGGGGAACACTCAAAAGCCAAAAAAGAAGAAAAAAAGGAAAGCCCACTGTAAATTCTCTGCGAATGCTTCCAAGTTAAGTGGTTCTCCACTGCATTGTCTTGCCATACTAGGGATTCATCACTGACAGTAAAGTACCAACAATTCTTAATTATCCACTCTACAAAATATATCTGGCTTGATTACATAATTATTCTCATAAACAGGCACCATTAATGTTTAATTCTACTCATAGGCAGTTTTCCTTTGGCTTTAATGGTGTTTAAAATAATGTATCTTATTAAAAGTGGACAGTTTCACCCAGCATTTTAAGTTCCCACCTTCCCTGAAAAAAATCTGAGGACTTGGCAATACAAGACTTTGGGGGGTTGCCACCTTCTTAGATGGGGGTTTTACCCTCCACCTTGCTATTTACCCTCCACCTTTACCATTCTCTGTTGCCCTCAGTGCTGAAGTCAAGCACCTTTTGCTCTTATAACATTGCTGTTTTCTTATGGCAGAGAAATATTTGTTTCCATGTTTCAATCAAAAGTGGGAAAAATGAAAATAGAGTAAGAGGGTCATAGTTTTCTAAGAAAAGCTTTCTGTAGAAGTGAAGAGTGTATCTTCATAGCTGAAAGAAGGGTGGCAGTGTCAGAAGCAGATGATCCGAGATACCATTAGGGATAGGTCAGCTCAGGTCTCTCAAACATGGTACTTACGTGTGTCCTCTCTAAGCATTTAGATTTGTTACTTGAGCTCTGTAAAGAAGAGGGGCAATGTTGGACAGTGACAGGAAGGTAGGTTTTGTACAGGCTGGAATCCTGTAGGAAGCAGGAGGGCTTGCAAGCAAGATAGCCTTAGGTTCAAATCCCCACTAAGCCACTCCCTCGGGGTGTAACGCTTGGAAACTTACTAAACCTCAGATTTTATTCATTTATGAGAAGGAGATTTGAATATTTAAGTAAAGAGTTGCTCAGCTATGTCTGGCTCTTTGTGATTCCATGGACTGTAGCCCACCAGGTTCCTCTGTTCATGGAATTCTCCAGGCCAGAATATGGGAGTGGGTAGCCATTTCCTTCTCCAGCAACTCTTCCTGAACCCAGAGATTGAACCCATGTCTCCTGCATTGGCAGGTATATTCTTTATCATTTGAGCCACCAAGCCACTTTCTAGATGTGTAACCCTAGGAAAGTTTCTAAACCTCAGATTTTCTTCCTTTATGAGATGGAGGTTTGAGTATCTACTATGCAGCCATTTAGAAGTATTATAAATATCAGAGGTAAAATGGTCACACATATAAGCATTCAATAAATTATAGTCATTTTATCATTAAATAAGTCATTTATTATTAAATATTATTTAGTATCAGATAGAATTACTTCTTTCACATAAATATAACTTACTTTCAGGTTCTATGATTAAATTGTTTCTACCATCCCTTTCTATTTTTCTCTCAACAATCTTCTATACCACAGCAACAGTTTTCACTATGAATAGATGACTCTCAAATTTATATCTCTAGATCTGACCCATCTGCAGAAATATAGGTTATAAACTACTCATATTCACTTGCATATTCTGACAGCACTTTCAACACAGGGTATCTAGAATTGAAATATTTCCTCATTCTCAGCCAAACTGTTAAGAACTGTTAAGTTACTTCTTAACTTGCCATATCATTCAATAGAACCACATTTTTCCCACTCCTTAAGCATTTTCAACATTAAGACTGAGAAACTTAATCTTCATAGTATTTCTTGAGTCCATCTCCTTTCATTTATTCACAGTGCCTTCCCCTAGTTCAAGCCAATATTACCTCTTGGCAAGACTTTTAGGTGGCTCCACCCACTTCCACAGTGTCACTGACCAAATGACTTGGATGCTTCTTAAATCAATTTGTCCAACCCTGTCCTCTTTTTTTAAACAGGAAACAGGCACGGATTCTAAATACCAGCTGACATTCCCACATGCAAGACCTATCTTTATTTCAACCTCAGCAGGTCCAAAATGAAACCCATAATGCCATGGCCCAATATTTTCATAAGAAGGCTTTTGGTCAGCTTTCATAGACCTTTAACGGCTATCCTTAAAGCTTCTTTCCTTCTTTTTCTGCATTCAGTAGGACAACAAAACCGCAAAAGTCTATTTCTAAAAGATCTTATATCCCATATCATCCTTCCCTTAATCACTCCTGCCATTTACTTTCAGGATATCCATTGTATTTCTATACAACAGTATTCAATTTGTTTGGTGAATTTAGGTTCTAATGAACTCAGTGACTGGTATAAGTAATTAAACCTACTACCATCTTTCATAGATTCTAAGATGCACTCAATCCTACATTTTAACGTCTGTGAAATTGGAATGCTTTTTATGATACATAGTGTTTACCTGGAAGCATTTTTATTTCTTCTATTTCTTAAAATCATGCACTTTAAAATCAAGGGTGCCTTGATGAAACATTCTAATGGTTTTCTGAATACCTTCCCAGCCTCTCTATTTCATCTCTTTGATTGATTTGTTGTTGTTTGTAGCCAGAACAAGTCTTAAAATCAAAATGCTGACTGTGACATCTCTGCACAATCCCTAAGCTTATCTAATTTCCACATTGGATTTTTTCTCTTATTTGATCAGAATCCACGAGCCTGTACTTCAGCTTAACATTTACTTCTACTTATCTGCTTTGGGAATCTCTGCTGTCTCTCTGTTGTTTGTAGGGTGAATATTCAAACTTCTTCAGCATATTATAAGGCCCTTCCCCATCTCGTCCTAATGGAATCTCCCTGCTTTATTTCTTGAACACATTTTAAATGTCATTTTCACAGACTTTACCAATGTTCCCTAAACAAACTGTCATGCCTCAGTATGTGGTATATGTTTTGCCTTGAAAGATTGTTCTTTGACTAACCCAATCTATCTTTTAGAGTTCAGTTCTAACGTCATCTCTCGGAAGTATTTCCTGGATGCCCTGGAGAGAGTCATTCTCTATTTTTAGTGTTCCGAAGCAGGCTGACTGATATTGTGGACTCTGGAGCTAGGCTACCTGAGCTTGAGTCCTAGCTTCTGCTCTTGAGATAAATTAACCTGTCCAGATCTCATTTTCTTTATCAGTAAAATGGGAAAGTTAATAGCAACTGGTGGCTCAAATGGTAAAGAATCTGCCTGCAATGCAGGAGACCCAGGTTCAGTCCCTGGGTTGCAAAGATCTATCTCCTAGAGAAGGGAAAGTCTGCCCACTCCAGTATTTTTGTCTGGAGAATTCCATAGAGAGAGGAGCCTGGCAGGCTATATAGCCCATGGGATCACAAAGAGCTGGATATGACTGAGCAACAAACACACCTAAAAGGTTTGGAGAATTATATGATTTAATACATTTAAATCACTTAGGAGAGTTTCAGGGCCATAATAAAGGTATAATTTTAAGTATCATGTTCTGTAATTGTTTGCACCCCCACCCCAGTTCAAGAGTACGTCTTACTCTGATAGGAACAATGTCCCATTTTTCTTAGCATCTTCAACCCCCAATCTAGTTCCTGATAAATGTCCACACTCTCTAAGTACTTACTAAATGAGTAGTGCCAACAGATAAACATAGAAACAAATCATACATGGTCAGTTGGGTAAGGTATTTTTTTGCTGTATTTCGTGTACAGAGGGAATTAAATATGCTTAGAGTTTCACTTAAGTAAGGGATACCTTGTCACCTCCTTTGAACAGGAAGTCTTAAAACAGTGGTGGGACCGCAGCCATGCCTGAGGTGGCGATTTCGGTTCCCTCACATTGTGCTGGCCTGTCCTCAGCAGTTTTTAATCAGCCAAGCAGAATACCTGGTGTCAGGACTCCAACCAGCCGAAACAGTGCAAGGGTGAATGACAGTCATGCCTGTAGAACATTGTGCTTTTAAAGATCACCGCTAAAAGATTCCCTGGCAATAAACTGCAAGCAGGTCACTTTCTCTTGTGGAACAAGCCTGACTGGCAGTGGAAAGTATGGGGTCCTAAGCACGGTGGCGTGCAGAGGTGGTAGGACTTGGAATGATCTGTGTTCAGGCTAGTGGTCCTACTTAAACTCTTCATCTTCCTCTTCTCAGCGCCTTCCTCTGTTGCCATGCCCTTTGCTTCCTCTCCCTTGGGCTGTCTGTCTGCTGTCTGAGCCAGTCTTGGAGGTGATGCTTTGGACATCTCATGTGCCTGGCTTAGTGAGGGGAAAGGCTACCTGGAAATGCTTGTTCATGCAATTGGCTGTAATGTTTGACAAGGAGGACCCTTTTCTGAGTGATGTCATCGATTGCATCCTACCAGAACTTTAAGATGTGTTAAAATTTTACTATTTTTATTAAATAAATGAACAAATTAAAAAAAACAACTTGTGTTTTTCATGCAATTTGGGGTGAGCATGGCCTCTGAAGGCAAACTACCTCAAAGCAACGAATACACACAAATAATGACCCTATAAAAGCAAACTGCATAACAAATAAGTACCTAGTGACTCTCCCTGATAAATATGAGGCCATGTGGCCATAAAGAAAGCTGAGCTCTGAAAAACCGATACTTTTGAACTGTGGTGTTGGAGAAGACTCTTGACAGTCCCTTGGACTGCAAGGAGATCCAACCAGTCCATCCTAAAGGAGATCAGTCCTGAATATTCATTGGAAGGACTGATGCTGAAGCTGAAACTCTAATACTTTGGCCACCTGATGCGAAGAGCTGACTCATTGGAAAAGACCCTGATGCTGGGAAAGATTGAAGGCAGGAGGAGAAGGGGATGACTGTGGATGAGATGGTTGGATGGCATCACCGACTCGATGGACATGAGGCTGAACAAGCTCTGGGAGTTGGTGAGGGACAGGGAGGCCTGGCATGCTGCAGTCCAGGGGTTGGAAATAGCTGGACATGACTGAGTGGCTGAACTGAACTGAACTGAATTAAACTGATGCGGCCTTCTGCAGGGATCATGGGCTTTACAGTTATATAGGCCTACCTGAATTAGCCTCAAAATCCTGTAATTCTGCTAATTCATTTTGTAAAAGCCTACTGAGTCTTGGCTTTGCCATTTGTAAAAAACTAATCATAGTACCCACTAATATTAATAATAGTAATAATAACAACCCTCTTGCCTGAGGTTGTTCTTAGTATGAGGTCGTATATGTGACACACGTACGATACAGTAATTGATGTCGGTATTCAATAACCAAAGGTTGGACTCACATGGATTTTAATCTGTGGTTCCTCTGGAAATACTGGTTAGATACTGAACATAGGACTGGGTAATCTTCCCCATCCATATAACAATAGATGACTTAGCAAGCAGATCATATACTCGAGTTACATAATTGTTACCAACCTCCTGTCAAATGTTAAAAAATACTCATTAAGTTGAAGTACTTGAAAGGGGCCTGAAAGCAGTAGAAGAATTCCATTTTGTTTTGTTTTTCCTGCTGAAATGAAATTACCACTAAAAGCTTACCAGAGAAAACTTTCTTCAATGTTCATGCCTATTTTTTTAAAGCTGAATTAAATATTTCTAATTTTCCAAAGAGTGCATTAATGGAATCATAACTCTGATAGACTCTTTCCTGATATATAAATTGCATTTAAAACATGATTTGTATCCTTTACAGGCATCACCCAGTGAATCTAAGACATTACTAAATTCAGATTTTAAACAAAATATGTACAGTTAATTTGTTGGCTAGATGAAAAGAAAGTTTTATTCTATTTTAAAAGAATACAGTGTCAACAAGGAAATTCAAGCATGTTTGGACTTTGGCTCAGAGAATGTTTATAGCTAAATATGGATTTTTTAAATTAAATACTGGAATTCTAAGGAATCTTTACCTTTAGACATCTGAGTTTTTAATCAATAAGGATGAACAACATCAATTCTGATAATTCTGAAACAGAGGTAAACAACTTCTCTTGGCTAAAAAACAGAGCCCATTCTAATATTATCTTTTTTGGTAATTCTCCCTTTGAAAAATTATAGTCCTGCTTTGTTTTCATCTCTCTTCCTTTGTTTGGCCTGTCGTGGCAATAAGCATTTTTTTTTTTTTTTACTATGTCCTTTAGCAAGACAATGCATGTGTTAAGACGAGCAATCTCATTTTTCCATGAACTTGATGTTGGTATCCTTTCAATTTCTAAATGTGGCTCATAAATTCAATCAAATATTTATCTTTACCTTTTCCGGCTCATCAGATCCTGAGCATTAGAGCTCAGAGGAGTGGAATGGTGATGCCATGGCCATATGGCCATTTCACGTGGGAAGAGAGAGAATGTCTTGGCTCTTTTGTAAGTTTCTTGGTACATGGATTCAGCAATGAGTACCTCCACGCTTACAGGGTGACTTCAGTCACACGGAAACAATTCTCCCTACACGTTGGTCCTCATGTTGATTCAAATCCATTCGCTTCCCTTTATGAACTTATCTTCACAAATTCCCAAATGAAGCTATGAAGCAATTTGCCTTCAGAGTCCCTTACTCTTCGAGCCATTTCACATTGCCTTCCTACTGTCACTATAGTCACCACTTGGCCATCAGATACTTCAACAGTAATATTTCCTCTACAGAACTTTTCCTTTCTTCCACAAAGGTGTATTATATAAGTCCTTAGCTAGATAAAATTTTATGGTCCTTTTTTCCCTTATCCCCTCCTGAGAATGATGTGGAGCATGGAGGCAGACCTCTTAGCTTGTATTTTATTCTTCTGTCCTTCAGATTCCTCATTTGTTAAAAAGGGAGGGAAAAATGTACCTATGACATAGAGTTCTTCTGAAGATTAGATAAATCCTACCTCTGAAGTTCTCAGAGAAGCATGGCAAGCCCTCAAGAAGTGTTAACTACTCTTTCAAGGTAACACTGAAATAATCTAAAATAATAGTTTTGGGGGGAGTAATTTCTCAAGTCATAACTTTTTAGTGGCTCCTTAGTATCCTTTTAAGCTTTTTAATTCTGACTTATACCATGGAAATTTAATAATGAATCAGGGTAGTATTAATACACATAAATCCTAGTCCTACTAATGACTAGGAGAGAGTAGTTGAAGACCGTATGATATAGTGAAGGTATACTGGACTTCAAGTTTATAAAGTCAGAGGCTCAGTTCTCAGATTTGCCACTTAAAATTGGCTGGGCTTGATAAGGTCTTTAACTTTTTGTACATCAATTTCCTTTAGTGTAAACTAGAGACTATATCATTTAGCAACAGTGATTTTTAGGTGGTACATCATTTATGTTCAGTTGATGAATATTCAACTTGGCTTCATTTCTGAACCTTGAATATCCAGTTGAATACATGAGTAGACCATTGAGAGAGAAATAGCACCACTGTGATAACTCATTTTTTAAAAAATTTTCTTTACTTTATTGTGTTGGTTTTGCCATACATTGACATGAAACCGCCATGGGTTTACATATGCTCCCCCTCCAGAACCCCCCTCCCTCCTCCCTCCCGATTCCCTCCCTCTGGGTCATCTCGGTGCACCAGCCCCAAGCATCAGCCCTGGGCTGGCGATTGATTTCACATATGATAATTAACATGTTTCAATGCCATTCTCCCATATCATCTCACCCTTGCCCTCTTCCACAGAGTCCACGAGTCTGTTCTATACATCTGCATTTCTTTTGCTGTCTCGCATGCAAAAATAAACTCAAAATGGATCAAAGATCTAATCATAAGACCAGAAACTATAAAACTCCTAGAGGATAACATAGGCAAAACACTCTCCGACATAAACCAAAGCAGGATCCTCTATGACCCACCTCCCAGAATATCAGAAATAAAAGCACGAATAAACAAACGGGACCTAATTAAAATTAAAAGCTTGTGCACAACAAAGGAAACTATAAGCAAGGTGAAAAGACAGCCTTCAGAATGGGAGAAAATAATAGCCAATGAAACAACGGACAAACAATTAATCCCAAAAATATACAAGCAACTCCTGCAGCTCCATCCTAGTAAAATAAACGACCCAATCAAAAAGTGGGCCAAAGAACTTAACAGACATTTCTCCAAAGAAGACATAAAAATGGCTAACAAACACATGAAAAGATGCTCAACATCACTCATTATCAGATAAATGCAAATCAAAACCACAATGAGGTACCACTTTACACCAGTCAGAATGGCTGCAATCCAAAAATCTACAAGCAATAAATGCTGGAGAGGATGTGGAGAAAAGGGAACCCTCTTACACTGTTGGTGGGATTGCAAACTAGTACAGCCACTATGGAAAACAGTGTGGAGGTTCCTTAAAAAACTGCAAATAGACCTGCCATATGACCCAGCAATCCCACTGCTGGGCATACACACCGAGGAAACCAGAATTGAAAGGGCCACGTGTACCCCAATGTTCATCACCACATTGTTTACAATAGCCAGGACATGGAAGCAACCTTGATGCCCATCAACTGACGAATGGCTAAGAAAGCTGTGGTACATATACACAATGGAATATTACTCAGCGTTAAAAAAATTCATTTGAATCAGTTCTACTCAGGTGGACAGAACTGGAGCCTATTATCCAGAGTGAAGTAAGCCAGAAGGAAAAACAACAATACAGTATACTAACCCATATATATGGAATTTAGAAAGATGGTAACGAGAACCCTGCATGCGAGACAGCAAAAGAAACGCAGATGTATAGAATAGACTCGTGGACTCTGTGATAACTCATTTTTAAGAAAAACCTCTGAAATTGCAAATTCCCTACGAAACTGTGGTGACAACTGAGTGATATTTTTAAAAGCCAGAAAACAAACATCATCTCTGAAGTCCACCCAACAAAGGGAAACCATTTGAAAGTCGTACCATTTCAGAAAAGGAAGGATTGACCGTGCTACAAAGTTTGAACCAGCCTTCTCCTATGGCAGGATAATTTGTGCAGAAAACATATTATCTCTTCTATGTCTATGTTTATTGTTCCAGTCATAATTAATGTGTCTCTATGGTTCATAAATTGAGTTTTTAATCATAGCCATTCTGTAACACAGATGCATTAGGGTAGTCTATTAAAAAATGTAGCTCAATTTTTCTTTTAGATAATAAAATAGAATTTTCCTGCACTTTCAATGGATGTTTTACCATCCATAATTTTGATGAAATCCAGAGGCATAAATTTATTGTCAAAAATTTGAGCCTAGGAAAGTCTGGGTTTATTGGCATCTTTCTGATGGTAGGGGTCATAAAGACTACCTAGTTTAAAGCTTCCATTTTCCAGATGACAAAATCCTGGGACATTAAATAATTTGGTCAATTACCAGACCCTGGCCTGGAATCTAGCCATATCTCCCCAACCTCTCCTAGTGAAGCTTCAAGTTTGATGCATTATTAGAATTCATGTTTTGTGTTGGGCCATTGATCAAGACCTGGGACATAGGTGTTTGTGGTTTATTGTCCAAATAAATCTTTTCAAGTCTTGATTTTTCTTATATATAATTACTGAGGAGAGTGCTAAGGCTGGATGAAGCTGGGTGTCTCTTCATTCACTAAAATTAATAGATTTTCCTTTTGTAATTAACAATACCATGATATTGATCCACTGAAATTCTTCTATTACCTATATGAAAAATTTTCATGCACTCCCTTGCTTTGATCATTGGAATTTGCTTAGTTTCCTAAAATCCTGGACTTTTTCTTTGGATCAAAGTGAAGTGCAAACTGGAAAACACACTGATACTCTTTTAAACTTCATATTTATAAAATGTGATATTTTTAATTGCCTAAAGTTGGGAATATTCTCTTTCCCCCCATTTAGAAGGTTTAGAAAATAGGAAACGCCAAAGAGTACTTATAGGAAAGGTTGTGGGTGGGATAAGGCACTTTATAATCACTGAAACAATTAAAACCAGAAAACAACCTGTAACTCAATTTGGGACATCCATTTCATGCCAGAAATTCAATAAGGAAGCTGTTGTTCAACAATTTCTTGCAAAACTGTGCCTGAGAAACTACAGCTTGAGTATTCAAAAGGCAGGTGATGCTACATCCTCCAGAAGTTAAGTAAGCTGTTCATGAAATGATTCCTGAAGTTATTCCTACATTTTTTCAAGAACAAAACAATCATGGGAGTAACAAATTCCCAAGAATATGTGATAGCATCCTGTTTTTCTAGCATTCCTCTCACTCCTTCTCAACCATCCACCAAACTTCTCTTTCTGAATGAGCAGAGTTCCTTTCTCAGCCCTGTGACTCACTGCATCTTTTGAGCTACATCTCATATACATGCCTCAGCCTTCAACTTTACTGATGAGCCTCAAATTCCTCTCTCCTTAGTTTCAGATCATTTTCTTCCTTCTCTTGGCAGCACAACACTCCTCATCTTCTTTTTGTACAAATGATACCATCATATTTTGTCCTCCTAGCCTCCACCTTCCGGACCAACCAGAAATCTGAGAGTTACCTGAGATTCCATACACAACTGATCATGATGATTCGATAGTCTAAGTATCTCTCCTGTCACTAGTTCCTTTCCATTCTTAAAATCTTAGGTTCAACTCATCATCTCTTGACTGCTTCATTGTTCAAACCTAGGCAACTTCCCACTAGTTGGTTGCTAGGCGATCCAAACTTCTATTACCATTCAGTTCAGTTGCTCAGTCGTGTCCAACTCTTGAGACCCCATGAACCGCAGCACGCCAGGCTTCCCTGTCCATCACCAACTCCCAGAGTCCACCCAAACCCATGTCCATGGAGTTGGTGAGGCCATCCAACCATCTCATCCTCTGTCGTCCCCTTCTCCTCCTGCCCCCAATCCTTCCCAGCATCAGGGTATTTTCCAATGAGTCAACTCTTCGCATGAGTTGGCCAAAGTATTGGAGTTTCAGCTTCAACATCAGTCCTTCCAATGAACACCCAGGACTGATCTCCTTTAGGATGGCCTGGTTGGATCTCCTTGCAGTCCAAGGGACTCTCAAGAGTCTTTTCCAATACAACAGTTCAAAAGCATCAATTCTAGGGTGATACTTATAAAATTTAATGTAAACCTGTAATTTCCCTAATTGAAAACCATCAGTGGCTGACTTTCCTCAGAATCGGTTTCAACTTACTAGCTTTTTATATGATGCATTTCAACCTAACTCTCTTGATTAATTAAGTAGCACATATGAATCTAAATTTACAAATTCAAATGACAAGCGATATTGCATTTCTTAATTTCCTTAAATGCACTTTAAGCCTGTCTAAGCTTCTGTCCTTCCTGGCAAGTGGGAAAATCATTTAGTAAATGTGGACTTTATCACCTCAAGGTTATCCCAAGGTTCCAGGGAATTGCAGAATGCCCGAATCATGGAAGGAAGTTCCTCTGGTCATGATTCATCTGCCTCTCCTGGTCATCCCTGTGATGCCCAGTGTCTCAGCCAGCGTGGGCTCTCAGTGGGCCTCTCACCCTAAGAGCTGTTTGCTGTCCATCCCATGCTCAAGACACAGGACTCTTTGGTGAGGCTGACAGCTTCTGGGTCTGAGGCACAGTGATTACTGTCATCCTAAGATACTGACAACCAGCTCTCATTATCTGTTGCAAGGAGTCTCTCTTCTTACCCTCCCCTTGTCTTCCAAAGCATGCTCCCCTTATGCTACTTTGCTTGGAACTAAACATTTCTTTAATGCATTTATGGTCTTACCAAATGCAACAAGCGCCATCAACTTCTGGCTGTTTTTCTTCCCTGGAAAGAAACAGTCTAGGCAAGGAGCAAGGAGCAGGTTACTTGCTTGATTGCAGAAAAGGTTAAGATGAAAATAAAAAAACAGATAATTCTGCATCACTGTCAGTTCACACTTCTATGCATATTCTAGCCATTCCAGATAACAGCTCTGTGCCCCTTGTCATCTCTGTCCCTTTGTGTGTGCTATGCCTTCCCTGTCCATGTTCATCTGGACTTTACAGCTTAGTTGAGTTCTCATTAAAACTGGTCTGGTCTAGGTTGAATAATAGAACATCCTATTTATACCTTTCATTCATCATTAACTCTCATTCATTCATTCAACATGAATACATGTAGCAGCTGTCACATGTCTGAAATGGTGCTGGGCATTGACGATACAAAGGTGAACAAGAGAAATATATAGGTCTCTATAGAGTTTATGGTCTATCAGGAAGATAGATTTGAAAAAGTAATTGGCATACAGAATGTGGAATACTTTTTAATAAGGGCAATTTAGTGTGCTAAAGCAGTACATTATAAAGGGATACACCTAGTTTATTGGTCTCTGAGGCAGTAATGTTTAAATGCCACCCATAGAGCAGTCATCATACAATTTTTCAATTTTCCCTTTGTCCATCTTTTTCATTAGATTATGAGTTCTTCAAGGACCAAGGCAAGATTTTTCATCTCTTTCATATTAAAAAAAGTTGTTGTATATTACAATGATGCAAGAGAAATTCTATTTAAAAAATTACTTTATGCTACTTAAATTTAATAGATAATATTTAGAAAAAATATCATGGAAGCCTTAAAATAATATAAAAACAGGTCATCTTGCTCATAGAAATTATATACAGCTAACAAGTCTTATTATCAAACTACCCAAAGTTGAGTTAAAAAATCACTGACAAAAAAAACAAATCTGTTTTTGTCATTTCATTTGAAATTTCACACCATTATCTTTTAACACTTTCAAAGAGCAATACAACAGTATTCACTTTCAAAGATATAAAGCAAACAGACACATCCTTCTTTCATAATAACATCCTTTTAGGTTAGAAGGGGTCTATAACTCAAAAGGTCAAATAGAAAATGTTAATGAAAATAGAATGTAGTCAAATCAAACAAAATAAGAAAATAAACCAAGCTTTTCCTTCAGGATTGCAAATCTGATTTAAATAGTATTCTCAGAAGATTAACGCTGCTATTTACTGAAATGTAGTCATCTTCTTATAATTATTTATCAATAATTCTCCTTTTTAACATAGGAATGTAGCATTCTTCCATATATAATAATCTAAAATTATATGTAAGGACTAATTTAAATGATCATTGGGAAGCTAATTTTTAAAACCTATACTTAACAAATAGGTTAAAAAAAAAACCTTATGAAACGAATAATTATGAATATTTAATATAGAAAGCAATGGGTAATTTCAACATTAATGTCTTAGGACCAAATTACAGACATTTTAGTGGTGATTAAACAAATCCATGATCATTATTGTTTCAAAGCGGTAGGAATTAACTTAACTTTTTGCAAATACAGATCCAGCACCCCACATCTTTGGAAACTACTGTGCATCATTTATAAGAGCCAAAGATCTGTTTCCATAGAACAATGCCCACTTACATTCTAAGGTGTGCAGTCTTGATTACAGGATGATTCTTGGACTCATGATATTCTCAACAATATAACACCTCAGGAACACTGAAATACTCTTTATTTATGTGAAACTGTGTAATCTCTTCATTAGTTACCATGAAACACGTGTTTATTAACTGATCTTTCATTGGACAGGTCAAGGATAATTTGGGAAGCATTTTCTCCTAAAATTAAAAGTGTCCCTTGCATAATCAAATAGCAATTTAACAGTAGAATTAATTTAGCACAGTTTTATGGAAAAGAAGATTATCATTAAAAACTATTTCCATTGTCTGCCGTGAGTTGATTATTTCTCTTTCAGGGTCTCCAGGCTTTCATAAAGGTTTTAACAGGAGATTGGAAGGAATCTGTTGCCCACTTATGATGATGCTTCAAAAAAAAAAGGTTCTTCAAAATGGATCAAAGGCTGTAATTTCCATGCCATTTCTGTTCAATTTTCTTTTCTCCTAATGTTTTCGTTTTTGAAATGGCTATGATTGCAATCCAATTTTGCCCACACAGCACTGCATGCCTAAATGAACCATTTATCACAAACTCTGTCTTTTGATGCTTGAGATTTTTATTTGCTTAGAAGTCTTTTTTTTTCCCCATTAATGTTTACCATTCAAGCTGCATTACAATTACCTTCAGTAATTACTACCTGTAGTGGCTTATATTATTCTATTCTCCAGATGTGGCATCAAAAGTTCCTATTTCAAACCAATTATATGTTAGTGCTGGAATTCACCACAACTGCACCATAATGATTCCCTTCTACATCCCTGAAAGATGATAAGTTTGAGTCATCCTGACTTAAAAATACTAAAACTTTAAAATTCCTAGGATTGAATCTCACAGATTTTCATGAAATCGTTAGATGTAAGTTCCTTTCTATCAGTTGGTGTTTTTGAATTTTTGTGATGGGACCATTCAAGTTAAATATTGTGGTTACTAGTATATGGCATTGAGCCACAAAGTCTAAGAAACACAGTTGACAAATTGTTCAATTTAAGGTCTTTTTATGTAGTTTAACTTTACAAAGCCTACTTTAAAATGTCCAAACCTATGTTATAATCATCACAATAAACATTATAATAATAAACCCTTTTCCCCTCTTTCAGCACTTACAAAGATAGAAGAAAAATCAGTTTAAATTTAGTGTAAAACAGGTATAGACCTTAAGGTATACACATTTCAGCTCCTTTGTCTTTTAATTTTCATGGAAATCTTCAATTAGGGGAACAGTTAAAGTATATTTGCTAAAGACCTGTGTTTTCTTTTCATATACTTGAAAAATAAAGTCATAATTGTTAAGAATAAGAATAGAATTAGCTTAGACATGCAAGAGAAGAACAAATAGTAGGCAACAGTAATTTTTCATAATGATTATAAAGATTCCTCTTATAAGCTATATTTACATTCTGGAGATTTATGTATTTTTTAAAAAGTAGATACTATACTATTTAGTTTTTCTATCTCCTTTACCTTGTGGACATATGTCACAATTAACTTTTTCAACCCCTCTGCCCTGGGTCAGATCTAATAACATTCAGGAAGTATTTTCTGGTGAATTTCAATAGGCTCTGAGCATTCTCCTACCTTATCACTCCAAAGGCCATATTTTGAAGTTTATTAATTTCCTGAGTTGCTGAAGTGGAGTCACTGATTGTCATGAGGGACATCTCCTACTAGGTTCTGTGGTACAATCTGTCACGGGCTTGGATTCAGAACCTGATTTAAATTCCAGCTCTTTCATAGTCATCTGTTTGGTCCTGAGCAAATTATTAACCTTTAAGTCTTAGTTTTATCATCTATAAAGTGATGAAGATTACAGGAGATGGTATATGGAAAAGGTCTGGCGTGTAGTTTATAATCTCTATATGTTAGTTCTGATCATTCTAACAAACTGTTTCCTATACACAGGTTAACTTACATCCTCCTGTAACTTGCTTTGTACTTTTAAGTGTGTATATGGATCTGTGTTTTGTTAAGTGTCTTTGCTGAGAGTGTGCTCAGTCTCTCTATGGGAATTTGTGTAGGGCTAGAAGGGTGGTTAACGTATTGGGCTATAAATCCTCTCATGATTAAAGGTTCTTTAAGGTCTGAGGTGGTTTTTATTCGTTGTGGTGGTTGTTTGTTTCTGTTATGATTTTCTTTTCCATTTCCCCATAGGACCTAAAATGCTATATGCATAAAGAGAAGCAGTGTAGATAGCAAAATTATATAAATCTTGGCCTCTGGAGTCCAATTGTTTAAGTCTGAATCACTAGCTTTGTGATGTTTGGAAAGTTATTTAAAATTTTTCTGCTTCTCTTTACTCACCTGCAAAGGAGATCTGTTGATAATGATATAAATCTCATTGGATTTTTACCAAAAGTTTAACACATGAAAAGCATAAAAAATGATGATGCTGTCTTGCACACTGTGAGCACACACACCTGTTCTTTTTACTAATTCTTAAATCACTTATGTTCAGTGTGGCTAAACAGTACTTGCCATAAACAAAACGATTAAAATGAACCCATTAAAATAAGAATTAAATATTTTTGTTGAATTTGGTGTAATTACAATCTTTAAAATTTGTGTTAAACAAAATAAGATATATAAAATCATATTTTTTTTAAAAAGTTAACATTCTAAATTAAGTTAGAATAACAGGCTTTTAATGAAGATGAGCAAAAGACATATTGCCTTAGAAAATTGGGTAATGTATTATTAGGTGTGTATAGTACAAATTACAGAATACTAAGTGAATGTTACCATCTAAAACATTTAAGGTAATGCGGATATAAGGTCTTGATTTTTTTTAGAGTGGAAATTGTTCTGTAAAGTCAATTAACAAACTGATGAAACGAATACTGAAAAAAGAGTCTCCAAAAATCCACAATGCAGAAGCCACAAGCAATTTGGGCACTGGAAAACATACAGAAACAATAGCATAGTTGCTTGTAGTATTGAACTTGTTAAATATAGTACAGATATTATCATTAAAACAAAGATATGTAGTAAGTTGCATAGTAAACACTACATATGTGAATAGTGACTATGACCAAAATTTTCCTACTTAATAAAGATATCTTCTATGAAACTTAAGTATGAGGAGTTAGTCATTTTTTTAGTCTCCAGATATCAACAGTTGCAATGATGTTTAGCAAAAATGATGCATACTTGAGTTAATTGACCTGCTGTTTATTGTTTTAGAAAGAGTCTGGCTATTATTTTCTCAATGCCAAGTCATTTTTTCTTCTTGAGGTATAATTTAACTCACTCCTTCAGTTTCTATTTCCCTGCTGGGTACTTCTCCATTAAGAGAGTGGAGTTCCAATGGTGAGAAATGACTCAGCTGGAAATCCAATAAATTTTGTCCACCAATATCTTTTTTAAGAGTAGTATTTGGAAAATCACTAGCTGTTCTTTAGACACAGATGAATTACAAAGTAAGCTCATATTTATATTTCTATACCATTCATAACCATGCAAGAAATACTAAAAGAGAAGATGTACATAGATTACTTTATCAGTTGTTTACACTAATGGAAATTTTATCAGAATAAAATTGTATCCATCTTTTCATTCATTTCTTCACTTATTTAATAAGTATTTACTGTATAACTATTAAGTGCCAGATGCTATGCAAGACACATAGTGAGTGAGTTGAGATAGAGATTGGATAGTAAACAAGATGTGTAACTATTAATACTCCCTTCATAGAACCTACAATTTAGTTGAAGACTCAGATAATTACTTTGTAATGGATCACATGAAGGACAGGCTTTATCAGAGTGTTGAAAGGATGAAATCCATGCAAAGTAATTTACAGGTGTGCTCATTAAGTAGGCTTCTTTAAAAATCTAAAGTACTCACTCATCTGGAAGTTGACATGGGAAGTTTGCTAAAGAAATATGGAATTGACATTGCAGTACAAGGCTAGGGCACTTGCAAGAGTGGTTATGACAAACGGTTCCAAGATGGTAAGCAACAAAGTAAGAAAAAGAAAGGATAACTGAAATGAAGAAATAAACACCAATCAAATCATATCCTCTGTGGCATGGCTTATACACATACTTTTTTCAATGCTGTTAATAGAACTTCTGGTGATTCTTTGGGAACTTAAGTCGTTTCATTGTTTATTGTTTTGGGGCTAGCTTTTATACAGCAATGTAGAATCTGAGTTTAATTAAATCTCCACGGTTAATTGTTGCATGGATAAGTTTTGATTTATAAAATTTCTCTAAAACTAAATTTTACTAAATTTACTAGTTTACCTTCGAGGCTTAAGAAAGTTAACACAGTTATTTCAACTTGCTACATGAGAATAGAATACAATATAACATTTGGTGAGCAGCAACCATGCAGGACACTTGCTATGGGATTTTAGGCACAAAATAGATTTCTCCAACATGGTTTCAACTCCAAAGGAGCTTCGACACAGTGTGCGATGTGTGTGTACATTTGTTTTCAGGAGGTCTTCTTTTGCACACAGCTATGGGGATCTGAAAAAACACAAGTGAGCTTGAGAAGTGTAGAAAATAAGTAAAGTAAGGACATGACCATACAATGAAATAAAATTCAATTGTCTTTTGAGGCAATCTAATTAAAAGTAGAAATTGCAAAACCTTACACTAATGAGCAATAGGGGATGTGAATATTATATTACAAAAGATAAATAAGCACTGGCGCTTTGATCAAAGAAGAACAATCAGTGAGAAAATCTTGAGAGAAGCATGAAGATGTAAAAAAAAATGACTAGGTTGGCCAAGAGTATATGGAAGTTTGAGGGGCAGAATTATAAAGCTTGGAAAGCTTGTGAGTACTTTGGGTCATAATTAGAAATAATAGAATGGAATGAATGAAAATATAAAATTTGGTCTATCAGAAAAGGTCTTTGACAGTGAACGTTATTGATTCTGAGAGTTTTTCGAGGGTAACAGAAGGAGCTTCATCGCTGGGATGTGAGGAATAGAACACTAGACAAAACCAGCGGTGCAGGGTAGACAGTGGGCAAGCAGATTTCATGACTTGTTAGGTTTTTAATTTTCAGTTTCTCTGACTTTATGATTTTTCTACATTGCATCATTTAAATTATGACCAGCAATGTTCTCATTGCCTCTTGCAGCAGTAATTTATTTTTTACAATATATTTGTAAACATGGGCATTTCTGTTTATCAAGGCTGGGAAACACCCACCTGGAACTTGAATTAATTTTTAAGATTTCAGATCTAAGGCTCATGAATGATAGTCACAAGAGAAATGATTGTAAAATAAGCCCAAGTAAAACTGGTTACAATTAGAGATATGAGTCCAATTTCCTTTAGAACCAGTTCTGCAGATAATGTAGGCCCTCCTCTTTTCAGGAGCTTTTATATTCCAGACACTGTACTATGAACCTTTATATGCATTATTTAGTTTCAGTTCAGTTCAGTCACTCAGTTGTGTCTGACTCTTTGTGACCCCATGACCTGCAGCACCAGAGAAGGCGATGGCACCCCACGCCAGTACTCTTGCCTGGAAAACCCCATGGACGGAGGGGCTGGTGGGCTGCAGTCCGTGGGGTTGCTAAGAGTTGGACACGACTGAGCGACTTCACTTTCACGCACTGAAGGAGATGGAAGCCCACGCCAGTGTTCGGCCTGGAGAATCCCAGGGACGGGGGAGCCTGGTGCGCTGCCGTCGATGGGGTTGCACAGAGTCGGACACGACTGAAGCGACTGAGCAGCAGAGCTACAGCACGCCAGGCCTCCCTGTCCATCACCAACTCCTGGAGCCCGCCAAAACTCATGTCCATTGAGTCGGTGATGCCATCCAACCATCTCATCCTCTGTCGTCCCCTTCTCCCCTTGCCCTCAATCTTTCCCAGCACCAGGGTCTTTTCCAATGAGTCAACTCTTCGCATCAGGTGGCCAAAGTATTGGAGGTTCAGCTTCAACATCAGTCCTTTCAATGAACACTCAGAACTGACTTCCTTTAGAATGGACTGGTTGGATCTCCTTGCAGTCCAAGGGACTCTCAAGAGTCTTCTCCAACACCACAGTTCAAAAGCATCAATTCTTTGGTGCTCAGCTTTCTTTATAGTCCAACTCTCACATCCATACATGACTACTGGAAAATCATAGCCTTGACTAGATGAACCTTTGTTGGCAAAGTACTGTCTCTGCTTTTTAATACGCTGTCTAGGTTGGTCATAGGTTTCTTCCAAGGAGAAAATGTCTTTTAATTTCATGGCTGCAGTCACCATCTGCATTGATTTGGGATCCCCCCAAATAAAGTCTCTCACTGTTTCCACATCTATTGGCCATGAGGTGATGGGACCGGATGCCATGATCTTAGTTTTCTGAAGGTTGAGCTTTAAGCCAACTTTTTCACTTTCCTCTTTCACTTTCATTAAGAGGCTCTTTAGTTCCTCTTCACTCTCTGCCATAAGGGTGGTATTATCTGTGTGTTTGAGGTTATTGATATTTCTCCCAGCAATCTTGATTCTAGTTTGTGCTTCCTCCAGCCCAGTGTTTCTGATGATGTACTCTGCACATAAGTTAAAGAAGCAGGGTGACAATATATAGCCTTGACATACTCCTTCCCCTATTTGGAACCAGTCTGTTGTTCCATGTCCAGTTCTAACTGTTGCTTCCTGACCTGCATATAGGTTTCTCAAGAGACAGATCAGATGGTCTAGTATTCCCATCTCTTGAAAAATTTTTCAATTTGTTTTGATTCACACAGTCAAAGGCTTTGGCATAGTCGATAAAGCAGAAATAGATGTTTTTCTGGAACTCTCTTGCTTTTTCAATGAGCCAGCGGATGGCAATTTGATCTCTGGTTCCTCTGCCTTATCTAAAACCAGCTTGAACATCTGGAAGTTCACGGTTCATGTATTGCTGAAGCCTGGCTTGGAGAATTTTGAGCATTACTTTACTAGTGTGTGAGATGAGTGAAATTGTGCGGTAGTTTGAGCATTCTTTGACATGGCCTTTGGGATTGGAATGAAAATCGACCTTTTCCAGTCCAGTGGCCACTGATGAGTTTTCCAAATTTGCTGACATATTGAGCACAGCACTTTCATAGCATCATCTTTTAGGATTTGTAATAGCTCAAGTGGAATTCCATCACCTCCACTAGCTTTGTTTGTAGTGATGCTCCCTAAGGCCCACTTGACTTCACATTCCAGGATGTCTGCCTCTAGGTGAGTGATCACACCATCATGATTATCTGGGTCATGAAGATTTTTTTTGTCAGTTCTTCTGTGTATTCTTGCCACCTCTTCTTAATATCTTCTGCTTCTGTTAGGTCCCTACCAATTCTGTCTTTTATTGAGCCCATCTCTGCATGAAATATTCCCTTGGTATCTCTCATTTTCTTGAAGAGATTCTAGTCTTTCCCATTCTATTATTTTCCTCTATTTCTTTGCATTGATCACTGAGGAAGGCTTTCTTATCTCTCCTTGCTATTCTTTGCAACTGTGTATTCAGATGGAAATATCTTTCTTTTTCTCCTTTGCTTTTCATTTCTCTTGTTTTCACAGCTATTTGTATGGCCACCTCAAACTGCCATTTTGCTTTTTTGCTTTTCATTTTCCTGGGGATGGTCTTGATCCCTGTCTCCTGTACAATATCACAAACCTCCGTCCATAGTTCATCAGGCAGTCTGTCAGATCTAGTCCCTTAGATCTATTTGTCACTTCCACTGTATAGTCATAAGGGACTTGATTTAGGTCATACCTGAATGGTTTAGTGGTTTTCCCCATTTTCTTCAATTTAAGTCTGAATTTGGCAATAAGGAGTTCATGGTCTGAGCCACAGTCAGCTCCCAGTCTTGTTTTGCTGACTATATAAAGCTTGTCCATCTTTGGCTGCAAAGAATATCATCAATCTGATTTCAGTATTGACCATCTGGTGATGTCCATGTGTAGAGTCTTCTCTTGTATTGTTGGACGAGGGTGTTTGCTGTGACCAGTGTGTTCTCTTGGCAAAACTCTATTCGCCTTTGCCCTGCTTCATTCTGTTAGTTTAGACCTCATTAAAAGTCTACCTGGGGCTTCCCAGGTGGTGCTCGTGGTAAAGAACCTGCCTACCAAGGCAGGAGACTTAAGAGACTTAAGTTTGATCCCTGGGTCAGGACGATCCCCTGGAAAGGGCATGGTGACCCACTCCAGTATTTTTGCCTGGATAATCCCATTGGCAGGGGAGCCTGGCAGGCTACAGTCCATGGGGTCACAAAGATTCAGACACAACTGAAGTGACAGTACCAATAATCCGATACCATTGAAGTAAGGTAATGCTCTTATTGTTCTGTATACGGAAGTGGAGGTTTAGAGATTTGCTGATATCAAGGCTCTTGCTCTTTCTCTGATGACTATAGGGAGAGCAGATTGTCCAGGGCAAAGTCAGGTTCTGCTACTCTTGATTACTAAGAGTACCAGGCCCTGAATACAATGGAGGACTCTGACAGGACTGGAAAATCTAGTGCCTTCAGGCTACAGCTAAATTGGATAGAGAAGTGTTTCTAGTTTTGGTGGTGCAGGGAGACACACGACTATTTCCACCCTGCCAAGGTAAAACAGAATTCCTCCTTGTTTAAATTGAAATCCTGTTGGAAACTTATCCCATGGATAATTTCTTGGGAGACAAGATTCTCAAAGCAAAACGAGCAGGGCTGTGAAGAGAGTGAGGAGTTCTGGCATCCCCAGGGCTGGGTGAGCAGTTGTCATGACTCTCCAGGCGCAGGGGTCTGGTGGAAATATCACCTTCTAATGCCCACTCAGTCATTTGTACGTGGAATTGTGCCACATGGGCTGTGGGTGCTGGGTCTGGGGAAGTGTCTCCACGGAGACTAGTCAGAAGCCTGCTTCCCTCATCTCAGTGTGGCCCGATAAGATTGCCTAACAGGGAGCGACTCATTAAGGAATATCAGGGAAGAGACTGGGGTCTGGGCCCCATCTCTGTGTTCTCTGTATCACTGAGGTGGTATTTCATGTCTGCTGTTGGGTGGATTATCCTTGTTAACAGGTGTTATTGTCTCTGCTTTCCTGTATTCTTTCAGAATTTAGGGGAAATAACTTTGGTGCCCTGTCTATTGCCTAGCTGCAATAATAGATAGCATACTTTATTGATAAAAATTGAGAAGGAATTTGATCTACAGTAAGCAAAAGGAGCTAAGTTTGGAGGAAAGGATCGGTCAAGGAAATGATGGTGGGTGTGACGTTACCAGAAATATATCATGATCAAGTGCGGTGTGTTTGTCTTCCATGACACCCCTCCCAAATTCCCAACTTACACTATTTTAGGGAATCCACAGCAGTGCACAATTTCCCAGCCATGATATGTTGATGCTTCTTCAAATTTGTCTTCTGGAAATATGTTTACAGTTACATCCTGAATTCAGACTTCAAGCTTTTGATTTTAGAGAGATTTTTCAAAATTAATTAATTAATTTTCTTTATAGTATTGGTTTTGCCATACCTTGACATGACTCCACCATGGGTATACATGTGTTCCCCATCCAGAACCCCCCTCCCACCTCCCTCCCGATCCCATCCCTCTGGGTCATCCCGGTGCACCAGCCCTGAGCACCCTGTATCATGCATCAAACTTGCGCTGGCCATTGACTTCACATATGATAATTTACATGTTTCAATGCCGTTCTCCCATATCATCCCACCCTTGCCTTCTCCCATAGAGTCCCAAAGACTGTTCTCTACATCTGTGTCTCTTATGCTGTCTCACATACAGGGTTATCGTTACCATCTCTCTAGAGAGATCTTTAACTTGAGCCAACATACTCTTTGAACAGTAAACTATGGGTCTGTAATCAGTATCTATGTAGTGGAGTTGTATTAACTATATTTTTAAGGGAAAAAGTAGAGGAGTATTTTCCAAAGTTGCTTGAGCCCAACTCTCTTCCATTTGATCAGAATTTGTCATTTTTAATGAAAAACCAGAAACCTATTTTAAGGGATTTGAGGATGACTACTTGTTCTGATTTTGTTTTCAAAATAATACTCAGGATAAAATTACTAGGTTATGGGTAAAGCATGACTGAAATCTATAGCAGAGCAAAGTTTTATTTGATTTTCTTATTTGATTATGGCACCAGTCTATCAGGGCAGAGCATCCACTGCCGCTGTGATTCAATGTTCCCAATAAAAATGACAGTTGAGTTCAGAATATTAAAGTTTTAATCCCCTTATAGGCTGAAGAAAGACAAAACTTCAATATAACAAAGTGAGTGAGAATTCAAACTAATAAAAGCTGACAGAGGGCAAATTTACTCATGCTTACCTAAAAAAAGGGCTTAATAGATTATACTATCCACACAAATGCTGCAAAAGACAGCACTATAAAATTCTAAAGGTATTTTCATAAATTACTTTTGAGTCTGCGTGTTATGTGTGTGTACGTAATGCTTACTAGTACCATTGTTCCTATGGTAACAATTCTAGCAACATGGAAATATATTAATAAGATCGGCTCTTAAGAATCCAATTTTGGAGTATTATCAGAGAAACATATATGTTACTTTCTAGATCTAATCATTCTTTTTTTTTTTTTAAAGACAAGGTTTTCTCAAAATCATAGATCCATTGGTTACACAAAAACAATCTAGGGCTTGAAGTTTTGTTATTTCTGCCTCTCAGTTGTCCAAGGACAACTTGAGTTTGACCTCTTACCTTAAAATGCACCTGAAGCATAGGAATATATCGTACCATGCCTACTGCAGTTTTCTGTAAGGAAAAATGATACTCCTCAAGCAATCTGAGGCTGACAAAAATCAAATAAATGATTCTATGATTCAGACCCTGGACCTTGGACACATAACACAGGTACATTCAGCAATAAGTGCTAAAACTCTGAAAAGAATTCTGGTACTCAAGTGATTAAAACAGTGACAGTCATTTTAATTCTGCTGCTCAAGAGACAAATGAAAGTTCATATGAAATTGTGATCTGTTACTGTGTCTTATTTCTCCTTATTTTACTAATGTTCATATTTGATTGATTAAATTTGTCTCCATCTCCAAGCATTTTGTCAAATGGAAACATTCTATTTCATCTGTCTTAGTAAGTGTCTGTTTACTGGCATGGGAGATTAATAAAAAGTCTTATTGCTAAGTCTCTCATGGTTGGTCTACACTGTAGGTTGATTTGGTTATCTTTATTCTGGCCACATTTTCAGTATACTTAACCCAGCCAGCCATAGATTTATTTCCATCTTTAGTACCCTCTAGAAAATGTACCTATGCAAGCCCTCTCATAAAAAGATGAATAATGTAAATTTATCAAGTAGTAGCTAAGAAGAGTCTTAATTTCTCAATGATTTTTTCAGTACTTCGGACTAGTAGAAATGAAGGTGAGCTGCTTACCTGGTACCACAGAGGCTGCTTTGAAATCTGGATAGATGTGCTGTGAGAGAGCTATGGGCCCCTGGGGGCAACACTGCCCTGCAGCGTCTGGGTGCTCACCACTCAACACTGATCCTTTCCCGAGACACCAAACTAGACACAGCCACTCAGGATTACTGCCTGGACACTGTGTCCTCTCTGGCTCTCAGTAATTCTGCTCAGGCCTCACACAAGACAGCTCCTCAAGCACCTTCAAGGACATTCCCTGAGAAACTATATGCTGATTCTTTATTTCAAACTGCTGCTAGCTGAGCTGGGTCCTGATGTACTTTAGGAGCGCCCTCAAGAAAGAAACCCTAGTCAGTGACATACGCTGTTGAACCTAATGAATTATGCAGCCTAATGCCATGTGTTCTTACAGCCCCATGATATTCCTGAGAAAGTATGGGAACAAAAAAGCATGAAAGCAATAGAAGCAATTAATATCATCTCCTGAGCCCACCTTAACTATGTTACATGAAATATTTCTAAATAGCTTATATCTTTTTTAACTTTTTTTAAAGAGCAGTTTGAGGTTCACATGTATTTTTTTTTTAAAGAGATAATATCTGGCCTTCTACACTCAAATCACTACTAGCCTAAATATTTTCATTCTTTACCCCGATTACTCAATGATTTCTTTTTCATCAACAATGTTAGAACATTGGGTTTTGAGTTATAAAATGTAAAACAATTTGCATTATTCAAATAGCATGCCTTTCTCATGTTTTTCAAATGTGTTAACTTATGTAGCCACAATAATATTAATGGAAGTAAACAAAACAGCTTATTTTAATTAGCCATCCATTCTACTATGTCTGCCTAAAATGTCACATGTCACATTTCATGCATCTTCATAATAAATTTAAGAAGCAGCAAAGATACAAGTATATGTTGTTTGTACATTATCACAGGAGTACATTTTTTAAGAAAATGAAATCCATATGGTGCCACAAAATTTTAAAATATAAAATTCCTTAGGCCTCAGTTAAGACAAAATGAAGTATAAAGTATAGATTAGTGTGACAAGGCATAGATTGAATCTGATCACAGAAAACTGGCATGGAAGGGAGGTAAGGATGAATAAACCTCATAAGTAGGGGTGAAATAAAAACTTGTTGTGGAATAAAAACATTTTGGAACTTTGATATCTGCAGGAGACAGATGGCAAAACATGCTTGCTTCCACAGATAAGAATAGGCTTCATTTTAGCAAAACTGAAGAGAGGCGGCAGAAAAAAAGCTGGCCCACTTTTCTTTCCAAGATGAACACTTAGGATCTGACTCCCTTCACTGTGACTGCCGGTTTATTCTGATGTAGGCAGGCCGAGCTCAGGTTGGGGAGGGACTAGCGTCTGCTGACACCAAGCAACCACGTGGGTTGTTTTCTATTTTTTTCTGAGAGAGGCAAAGACAGTTGTCATAGTGGTGCTGGTACCATGTAAACCTCCAGACTTCTCCTCCTAAGATAACAAGGCCTTCGAATCCTTAAGGAGTCCGCACAACCAGGATGCCCATCAGCGGTGCTCGACCTTCAGGGTGCACGAGTCAAGTGGCAGCTCAGAGAAGTAATAGTTCTTTAGCCCCACCCTCGTAAATTATGTCTCAGGGGAAAATCCAGGGAGCTGTCCAGTAATTCTGCATTTTTAAAACAATTGACTCTGATGCATGGCAATGAAACACAGTCTTTATAAATCAGGTACGCTTGGGTTCAAAGTCATTCATTTGCTCTGAGAACTCAATAGGCACTTAACTTTGCATGTGGTCAGAATAAATATATTTCAGAGATGTTAATCTTCTATTATCTTCAGACCAAATTGTATACAGAAACTGCCTAGTTAAAGTGTACTAAATCCAGGAGTGTTCTAGAAAATAATTTTTGGAGATCTCAGAATTCTAGAGGCAGATATACCGTGAAGGGAATCCAACTCCGCTTTCTTTATCAGAAGCAAATGTGAGCTTCCCGGGGAAAGTTTGCAGGAGACCCGTAAGAGTCTATAAAGTCTGTAAATACTCCCTTAATGGAAGGCTACAGGTTATTAGCCTGTGTCTCCCTGGTGTCATAGACCCTATGTTTTCAAAGACTGTGGCATAGTAAGGACTTGGCTACATTTTCAGTGCTAGCAGGACCTTCCCCAGATGAAGTGAGTCTGGCAGCTGCATGCCCCTCAGGGAAGCCAGGGGCAAGAGAAAAGCCATGTGCTGCCTATCTGCTCCTGCTGTGGGGAGCTACTGCGTTTCCATTCATTTCAGCATACCTATTAAATAAATCAGGGACTTTCTGTAGTTTCCCGTGTTTTTTTTCCTGCCATTAATAGTTCACACGGCCACACTCACTGCAGATATGTTTTGTGCATAACTTGGTAACTGAGGCACAGAAACACTGTCGCCTACTCATTCTACTCCGTGGCTTGGCTAATCTGCTACTGGGATGCTTACTCGTGATATAATTCTTCGCCCTGGAGTAAACCAAAGAGGGCAATGTTTCTTGTTTCAGGGAAAGCACAATTATAACCAAGTCACATCAAGTACTAACTTCGTTATAATTTGGCTTTAGTAGATGCAGATTTAAATATTTAGGAATAGGTGCAATATAAAATACAAAAGACATTGTAGACAGAGGATGGACCAATTCTCATTTTTCAAAAGCACAAATTAAAATTAGATAGCCAGTGGAAATTTACTGTATAACTCAGGGAGCTCATATTTGGTGCTCTGCAATAACCTAGATGGGTGGAAGGTGGGAGGGAAGTTCAACATATGAATATCTATGGCTGATTCATGCTGATATATAGCAGAAAGCAACACAGTATTATAAAATAATTATCCTCCAACTAAAAATTAATTTAAAAAATTTAAAAAGCACTATTAAAATCTACATATACTGAGTACTTAGAAAACTGTTAATTATGAGGCATTTTTCTCCATTTGTTGTTCAGTTGCCAAGTCATGTCCAACTTTTTGTGACCCCATGGACTGCAGCACACCAGGCTTCCCTGTCCTCCACTATCTCCCAGAGCTTGCTCACACTCATGTGCGTTGAGTCAGTGATGCCATCTAACCATCTCATCCTCTGTCATCCCCTTCTACTCCTGCCTTCACTCTTTTCCAGCATCAGGGTCTTTCCAAAGAGTTGGCTCTTTGTATCAGGTGGCCACAGCATTAACAGCGGTCCTTCCAATGAACATTCAGAATTGATTTCCTTTAGGTTTGACTGGTTTGATCTCCTTGCTGCCCAAGGGACTCTTAAGAGTCTTCTCCAGCACCACAATTTGAAAGCATCAATTCTTTGGCACTCAGCATTCTTATGGTCCAACTCTCACATCCATACATGACTACTGGAAAAACGATAGCCTTGACCATACACACCTTTGTCAGCAAAGTGACATCTCTGCTTTTTAATACACTGCCTAGGTTTATCATAGCTTTTCATCCAAGGAGCAAGCATCTTTTAATTTCATGGCTGCAGTCACCATCTGCAGTGATTCTGGAACCTGGGAAAATAAAATCTGTCACTGTTTCCACTTTTTTCCCCCAACTATTTACCATGAAGTGATGGGGGACTAAATGCCATGATCTTAGTTTTTTAAATGTTGAGTTTTAAGGCAACTTTTTCACTCTCCTCTTTCATCTTCATCAAGTCACTCCTTAGTTCCTCTTTGCTTTCTGCCATTAGAGTGGTATCATCTGCATATCTGAGGTTGTTGATATTTCTCCCGGCAATCTTGATTCCAGCTTGCACTTTATCCAGCCCAGTGTTTCTCATGATGTACTCTGCATATAAGTTAAATAAGCAGGGTCACAATATACAGCCTTGACATCTTCCTTTCTCAATTTTTAACCAGTCTATTGTTCCATGTCCAGTTTTAACTGTTGCTTCTTGACCTGCATACAGGTTTCAGGAGGCAGGTAAGGTGGTCTGGTATTCCCATTTCTTTAAAAATTTTCCACAGCTTGTTGTGATCTGTATAGTCAAAGGCTTTAATGTAGTCAATGATGCAGAAGTAGATACTTTTTTTGGAACCCCCTTGCTTTTTCTGTGTTTCATCTGATGTTGGCAATTTAGTCTCTGGTTCCTCTACCTTTTCTAAATCCAGCTTGAACATCTGGAAGTCCTCGGTTCACATAATGTTGAAGCCTAGCTTGAAGGATTTTGAGCATTACTTTGCTAGCATGTGAAATGAGCTCACTTTTATAGTAGTTTGAACATTCTTTGACATTACCTTTCTTGAGGGTTGGGATGAAAACTGACCTTTTCCAATCCTGTGGCCACTGCTGAGTTTTCCAAATTTTCTCCCCTACTCCAACAAAGGAAAATAATTCTGGAGTACTTTGTCACATTCACAGGATTATGCACCAGAAATGTATTCCGTGCCTCCCCAGATCATTATAGATACATGTCATGGTCAGAAATCCTTCTTGGATGATGAAAGCTGGATGAGCAAAGAGACAGCAGTCCTTGGCTTTTTCAAGGCTGGCATATTCTAGAGCAAAAGCTCTCTCATCACTAGATCTCTGATGCTCTGTCCTCTCCCATTCTTAATTCTTCAGGTTCTCAGCTCTTGCTTCAGCCTTTATTGCTATCTCCAATTTCAAACTTTAAAGCTTTTAGCCTTAAACATGGGGAAAAAACAGGCTGTGAGCTACTACATGCAAGAGGCCTGGGACTAAGAACACAGACGTGTTGAATATTTTTCCCATAGAGAGGCTGAGAGCTCTTATAATATCTATTTTCCGGATAGATAGCATTTAATGGATTTATCTCAACAAATTTATATATATATATATATATATATATATATATATATATAGTGTACATACACATATTTTCATTTAATCCATGGGTTTATTTTACATGTTAAAGATGAGGAAAGGATAGTTTGGATAATTTAAGTAACTTGCCCAAAGTTACAGATCTGTGAACAAAAGGAAGAAGTGAATAAAAGTCAGAGACAGTGATCTGTTTGTAAATTAGGAAGTAGGTTGTAAATTAGGAAGTAGACTAAATTCCAACAGACTACTACTTTTTAGTATTATATTTAGAAAATACCACAAAATACTTTCAAGGTTTCATTAAAGAACAATGATGTTTATATCTCTTTCATTGAGATTGAAATATAAATTTGGTGCTGAAATGTAAGTTTCTAGTGATAGCTTTTTAAAATCTTAAAGATATTTTTGGCTTCAGTTGGTTTCTCAAATTATTAATTTGAATTACTGCTTTTTTGGTAGGTTTTTTCTTTGTGGTGTGCACCTCAGCAATATTTTTAGTGAGCTATGAAATGGAAATTAAGTTATTTAAGTATCAGAGAGCTTCAGAGGTAAAGTATTTATCAGTCAGTCAGTACTAGTGAAAGCTGTATGGTTAGAGGTAAGATCAGGGAAATCAATATTAATTATTTACATTGCTCTACTTGTCATAATGGATGATGTGATGGTTAAATCAGTATTGTGGGGGGCTTGAGAAAGCACATGAATATCTACAATCATATTTTTATGTATCACTGCTTGCAGAGTGGAATAAACATCTCCTAATAATGTGACGGAAAAGAGATCTGTGCAGGGGTAAAGAAATATCTATAGTCAATTCAAAAACATGATCCTTTACATAAATACCAGGGCTGGGAAAGGTCAGCCATGCTAACAAAGGGTTGATATATTGAATATATAAAGAAAGAAACTATAGAGTTACAGTTAAATTTAATTCGTATTCACCTAAGATTAAAAAATATGGCTTAAAATGTTTATGAAGTGCAAATATGCATAGTTACTCAATTGTGTCTGATTCTGCCACCCCATGGAAAACCAAAAATTAAACATGCTCAAGATCTTGTTTTTACATTAATAATATAATTTTCAATATTTTTTTATCTTGGTAGAAGCACAGTGACAGGGTATAAGTTTACTGTCACAGTGCAGATAGTCTTACTTTTGGAGACAGCTTTTGTCACATCTAATTTATGACTTAGTAGAGTTATTTAACATCTCTGAGCCACACTGCTCATGTTTAATTGTGGGAAATGATAGCTACTTTGTGGGATAGTCATGGATATTAATGATACAGTGCATATAAAGTGCCAAGTACAAAGAAAGTTCTAAGTGTAGTACCTGAAACATATCAGTCATATAATAAATGAGAGATCTAACTTGTCATTGATGTCTTTGGATGCAAAGTAATAATACTTTGGAACAAATATTTAATATGATCTACAGAAATGACTAGCCATACATTTCATATATGGAATAATGAAAATAACTGATAAGTTTTCTTGCTTCCCAGATAAATAATATCTGCACTAATAAAAGTGGAGAGAAAAATCAATTTTAATATGTGAGGGAACCCATATTTAAAATTGATCAGTGCCATTATAATTAATGGAAAACACAAGAAACATTTTTTTTTTATAAATAGAAGAGATTTACCATTTACATGTAATAACCTCATTGAACAGATTTTTTTCTTCTAACAGAAACAAATTATTGGCTAAGAAGAATTAGTTAAGAAAAACCGCATTAGATAACATGTAAAAAATAAAAATTACATGGTCAAAATACACTGGCCATCTTCAATAATAATTGTCATTATTATAATGTTATTATTAGAAGCTTTGGAAAATAGCTTATCAGTAATGTAAAATATAAAAGAAATACTTGGAGAGTAGAGGTCTGTAAGAGGTTGGGAACTAACTTACCTAACACATTCATTTGTGAAATTCACTGCTGGTCAAGCTTGGTAATACCAGGCAGTGGTTAACAAGACGACTTTGGGGTTGGCAAGTTTGGGTTTTAATCCCAGCCTCACTTCCTGAGAGCTGATGGATCTTGAACACGTTACTTAACTTCTTCAGGGTTTTATTTTTTCCTCTGTAAAAATGGGATAAAATGCCAATCTATAATATTATGTGAGTTTAACCAAGATAATGCGGTTAGCAGATGTCTGGCTGTTCATAAGAGTGCAGTAGATAGCAGCTGAAATGAAGTCTACTCTACTAATGAGAATAATACATTTATTTTTATAATAATGGGAAATTAAGTGATTTTCTGTCTAAATGTTAAATTTTAACATTCCCCATTTCTTTTAAATGTAAACATATTTTCCAGTCTAGACTGAACTTAACCCAAGTCCCTTCAAGCAAATTTCCTGGAAGGAAATTTCCAGGCAGTGTTGTCTCAGGCTACCCTTCTGGGATTCAGAACAATATGACTTGGAGTGAAAGCTTGCCACATTGATTTGCTTTCCTCCAATTGAGATACCAAAAGCTTTTAATTAGCAGCTTATTTTAGATGTTCTTGTGAGGATCTTATTTGCTCAGAAAGTCACCCACTCCAAAAGATACCCGAAGCCCTCCATCCTTCAACTACTAAGAGAATAAGTATCCGCTCACTGCCACCAACCCATGTCCTGTTGACCCAAAAGTAAAGCCATGGACTAGAACAAATTCATATACCCATAAGTATCATTTTTGATTAGAAGCCAAACACTCATGTCAACCAAGGAGGTATTTGTACCCAACTCTTAATTTTCCTTATCGCAGAAAGAAAGTTGAATACTTCTGACTATCTAATCTCACTTCCCCAGTAGATCTTAATTTCTTCTGTCTTAAGCTTCCATAATGTTCACCCTTGTTTTAGACATATGATTGATAGACATTGAACTCTTGTTACTTATTCATTGGTATCTGAGAAAAGCACAGAATAATTTTATGCTTACAAAGACACAAAGGTAGAAAAAAATACATTCAAATTCAAGGTATGAAATGTAATGAGTGAGGTATATATTGATATATTAACCAAATAATAAATTACTAAAAAGAGTATATATTAAAAGAAACACCTGGAATGCAAAGTAAAGGAGCATTCTAGTATAGTCTAGCACAGACATGTCTCTGAAAGTTGGATTTCCTACTTTCATGAAGCCACAATCAAATCTTGCTATGTTCCAATCATCAGTGTGTGCTAAAGTACAAAATCACCATCATTACATCGACATTTTCCATTCACTTCTGCTGAATTCCCAGTGAATTCTTCCAACATTCAGAAAAATGCTCCTCAGCATTTACCTGGTCATTTTGATGATGCTGTACATCCCACAATCTGACAGAAATTGTCACGTCTCCTTCTCTTTCACAATAATTCAACATGCCTTTGTAAACTGGAATTACTTATAGTGATTGGTGAAAATGATTTTTTATTATTTTCTCATGCTTCCATATTGCTCAGGGAAAGGAAGATGTAATTATTCAGTTTATATATGCACAACACTGCTTTTTAAAAACTTTTACACTTAATGAGAAGGTAGATTTGGGTTTGGCACCCTGAACAAGGAAAATGGTGTTTGAGATTTGAGACAATTAATTGAATCACAGTGAAATTAGAATGTGGACTTTTTATTGGGAAGAGTGGCAAGAAATTGCTAGCATGACCAGCACTTCCAGATTCAAGGATAATGGGTAATTTCTGATACTTGAAGCCTGCAATCTGGACACAGATGACTACCGAATCTTTGTTTCTTCCAAGGCCTTTACCCTGGATTCTGGTCTGTTCATTAGGGATTTATACCAGATGGTCTGCTATCTTGTCAAACTCCAACTTTCTTAAACTGTGCTCATAGTCTTTCTTTTCCAAACTGGTTATTCTTCAACTTTCCTACCTCTAGGAAAAAAGTTGCATCATTTCCCCAGCCACTTAGGTGCAAGAACAATGTTTAAATGTTTCTACATATGAATCAGCCATTGGATTCTGTTTCTTTGTCTATATTTCCTTTTACACACATCTCTTTTCCATTCTGGCTTGTTCCTCTGAAGTTCAGATCCATCCTTTCACCTTTGGACATAGTATCACCAAGCCAGAACAAAAGAAACCTTTTTTGTTCAAGGGAACATTTATGTTCAAGGAAACCTTTAATAATGATTTCCTAGTAGAAACAAAAGCTACTGCAGTAAACCCACACTCCAAATTATTGCAGTATTCAACTCTTTGACCTCAAAAGAAACAATAGGATTCTCAACTCAAAAGAAAAATAAATTTCAACTAAATTATAGTCATCCCGTATATAGTGAGCTTTTCTGCCTCTATTTCCCTTCTTTACTTCTCTCTTTTCAATTCATTATACTCCCTTTCATCTGACATCTAATAGTCCTGTAATGCACCAGTGTTTCATGTCTGATTGATAAAATCAGCATTTCAACGTGGTTTGTTGTTTTTAACTCATTTAAATAGCAGTCAAAAGAAATCCTTTTATCCGTGTAGGTTTATTTTAGTAATTAGATAGTATGGCATCTGCAGTTTGTAAGGTCCACGAGGCTATGTCCCTTCACTGTTGGTCTTCTTTGTGGTTGCACTTAGCTTATAACACATTTTAGTATCCACGTGGTTTTGTTTCAGTTTAAAAACTAGTTTATACTTAACATGAAAAATAAGACAATCAAGAATTTTGGAGTTTCCAAATCTTCTTTGAAGAATCCTGGAGTCTATTAGAGCATAGTTATGGAAATATCTAGAATTGATTGTCTCTAAGGAACTTCTGCAAGCTAATATTCTGTGACTCTGGTATATGTGGTTACCATATACCATGCACCATATATATTTATAAGATACATATATAAATCACATGGTGGGAATGAGGGAAAGAGTTACAGGAATACTGAAAGAATTACAAATCCAAAGAATTTAAAATCACAAGGACCTTAAAAGGCTACTTCCCTCCTCTGATTATTTTATAGATGAGAACACTGAGGGCCAGAGAGAAATGGAGTAATTTGTTCTTTCACTCAGAAAGTTTATAGTCTAGTGAGATTACAATGTATCTCTGGACCCCTGTCCAAGGCCCTGTCTAGGACTCAATTAGATTAAATATGATTACCACAATTGTGATTTGTTCTGCTCTTGCCCTATCCATGTGTGTTAAGAGCTATGAAACAATTAAGATTTTGTCCCAAGTTAGTTAACAAGGTAGTCATCTACAAATCCATGGATACTGGCAGAAGACATGAAACTCCAGGGCCAAAGACAAAGGATTTCTATTCATGGTATAGCAAGCAGCATGAGCTTATTTTTTCAATCCCCTCTGACAGTCCAGGTCTCAGGAGGATTATATGGATGAGCTGCACACAGGGGATTTGTGTCACAGCTGAGGGATCCGAGCTTAGAAAATCCATGTCTTTGGTAATGATATGCAAGGAAACCAGCCTAACGTTTGCTCTGGATCTCTACCTTCCAAAGCTTTTTCCCACACAACATTCTCAAAAAGACTGAGAATCAAGGTAGCTGGTTCCTAGGCTCTCAAGAGTACCAAAACAAGACACCTACAAACTCTCTTGGAGCAATAATGATGCATCTCCACTAGTTTGGTGATGATGGACAATACAAGGCATGGGATGAAAGTGCAGGTAATGGCAATAATTCCTAGAGCGAATATGTGTTCCAGTTGCATTTGGCAAGCCTGGTATAGATCAAGCAAAACCTTTTAATTTGTTTTAGCACCATGTCTAACTCTCAACAGTGTCCGATTTTAGTATGTAGACTGTATAGTCACCTATAGTTCACTGTGGAAAAACACGCAATTTTTGAAAAACAATCCCTTCCAGATTGTAAAAATTTTTCTTTGTTTATGATAATATGCCCAAGAATTTCTGATGAATCTTAGCAAATTTCCCAATTTTTATGTACAAAGACAGGTTTACTTGTTTATAGAAGGGTTTCTGAGAAAGATCTTCAAATTTCCATTAAAGGTGTTATTTGAGTTTTGTTTGTAGGTAATTCTCTCCATCTGTCCATTTGCAGATATCTATACCCATTTGCAAAATGAAATGTCTTTGAAAGTGTTATACACAGAGTAAATAATCTTTGATATAATTTTATATTCTATACAAAGCCCTATGACTTAAATGGAATTTTACACATTTATACTTAGATTCATTTATTAAAAAGTCTCTCTCTCCACCTGGTTATGGCATTCTGCTAACAGCTATCAGTAAGTCTTCTGATCTAAACTGCAAAACTTAATCCAGAGGTTCCCAAACATTTTGCATTTTTAGTACCATTTCAAATACTAAATTTGTAGAAACTCATAGTCAAATATGGTGAATGAAGCAGTATATTTTATAATAGATTTCCTCCTAGAGTCCATCAATGTTCCTACATGGGTTTAGGAAAGCACCCACGGTTGCTGCTCGATTCAGTTCCTTCTGTAGTGACTCTTCATTTTCATACAATTTTCATTGACCTGACTGCCCTCTCACAGACCCAGGAGGGGCAAGTTTTATGGGTCTACTGGGTATTTGCATCGACATGTGTCTGTGCTTTTTTGCTCTTACTCATAGCAGACTGTGTCCTGTTCTCCACTGCATCTCACAGCCTGTTATGCTTAATATTTCATTGACCTTAATAGCACGTGTGTTTGGTTTTAGCAAAAATTAATATATGCATTGCTAAAGTAAAAACAAAACAAAAATTATAAAGAGTTTGTGTTTCCGACCACACCAATCGTTGTGACCCTTTAACTAACCATGTGTTTCTAAAATATTTAACCAAACTGCCCATGAAGACAAAGAAGAAAGAAGGGATATCATCAGGAAAGTCTAGGGGACTGTAACCTAGGGTCAGTCATTTCTAACATAAACTCTCATGATTTTTTTTTCTTAAAAGCTACTCATGCATTTATGCCTTATTGCATTATGTATTTATAATTTTTGAAACAAACAAAAAATTCTTCCCAACTACTTGCAGATTATAGAACTTCTGGGAAAATGTAATTGGTTTGCCTTGTAACTTGAGTACAACATGCTGCAGTCTGAAGATCACAGGCTTGAAATGTTAAGTCTGCTTGGTTGTAATTCAAAAGGGCGATAGGGTTCTAATAAGTCCCCTCTTTACCTTGAATTCCATACCACGATGTGTCTCATGCCTTATTCATAACATGACATCCATCTATCTATCCATCCATCCAACATACATGATTTCATCTTTCTGAACCTATTTCCGTCAACCTATCCATCTAGGTATGTATCTACCTTTTTGTCTGTCCGGCCATCCACCCATATATAATTCTATGTCTGTCTTTCCATCCATGCATTAATCTACCTAAGTCCTATCTATACCTTTCTGTCTATCTCTCTGTCTGGCTAGACACTTCATTTCTTAAATAGCTGAATGTAAACAATATTAACTCACATTAGTCACCCCTGCCAACGTGATTCAACATTTATTCCTACAGAAGAGGTATCCTATTGTTCTATTGCTCTTAAGATAATCATTGTTTTTCCTCTCAGGTTTTATTCTTATATATGGCAGATTAAAGACAGCTGGAAACAGAAACAGCCCCACTGAGGCAGGGTTTTGGTAGCATGAGAGAATTCCATGGACTAGATCCTTCCCAGGTGAGGGGGGAAGAGAAGGAAATGAGCATGTTGACCCACTCTGTGATACTCATTTCCTGCCCACTCTTCTTCCAGTCATCATGACAACTTTGCTAAGAACTTACCCAGCATCCTTGTATGAGTCCTCTGAGCTAGGTGCTATCTTTATTCCTTTATAGTTGAGGAATCTAGGCTTTATAATATTAAGTAGCTTGCTTATATTCATATGGCTATAATTCTCAGACTCAGAATACAAACCAGGCTAGCTTCAAAGCTCTTGCTTTTAAATATTACTAAACTCTTGACCCTCAATTTATTTCATGACAGAAATCGTCTTGACTTTTTCCATATCTTTTTTGCAACCAGTGCTAAATTAAGGGAAAGCCAGATTAAGGGTAGGTTAGTCAGGCATTTCCCAGAAAACCAATGCATAAGAGGCACTAAAATAAATCTATGAATTGTAAGAAGTGGAGAAAACTGTATCAAAGTTTGCTTCTGCTTCTGGGAAAATACTCTGATGAAAAGCTTCAGCGATGGGGAAGAGGCTCTAAAGGATTAAGGGATTATGTTTAAGTAACAAATGTCATTTGACTACTTTGAATGGGAGGTAGGTCTAGATCATTCCTAAGCCTTTATTTGGTTGCATAGGATATAGAGCTTTGGGGCTACATTGTAGGTTATGTGAGATGATAGATTCAATGCCCAGAGATAACTGCCAGCAGAATTCCAACAGCCTCCTGGTGAAGTGTGATCCTTCACCAAGGGTGGGGTCTCCCATGGATCTGAATGACACGAAACTGTAATCAAGTAGCTTGAGTGCTAATTCTTAAGTTGAAAGTCCTAAAATTTTAGTGATTTCAGTACTAAATCACAGAACTGGCAAACAGAACTCATGTAACTGGTAGACCCTATCCAAACTACATGCTTGAGTCCAAGATACGGTAACAGAGTCACCAATCCTGTATTTCTTGTTCTAGCCACCCTCCATACCAGTTCACTTAGTCATCCACAACATATGGGGTCCTACCTTATTCTGGGTCGAAAAATACTTTTTTACCAAGACCATTTTGAAGTTGTCCAGATAAGACACCCCAAATGAGGTCATTTGACAGTGCACATATAATCCTTGCAAAGCAGCTTTGTCACTGGAGTTACCCCAGTGACTATTCTAGCATATTACACTTTTAGTAGTGCCACCCTCTCTCAAGATGTGTACACACACACACACACACACACACACACGCACACACAGTCTCTCTATGTGTGTGTATATAGTACACACACACAAATTACATAATAAAGATATAAGCTCTTCATTTTAAATATGCTGATATTAATTTTCTTCCTCATAATCATTTCTTGGGTTTGGTATCCTTTTTTTCTTTATTTTGCATGAGGGAATGGCAGTTCTGAGGGACTGGATTTTGGCTCTAAGATCATACAATAAGAAAGCTGCAGAGTATTATTCAAACCCTGGATGTCTCTGCTATTCCAATTACATCATGTGGGTGCTGGAATTCCTCCCTAAGGCTGTCTGCATAATCCTGAAGACCATAGATTTCTGGCCATGCTTAGGGCAGAGTCAGAAGTGTGAATTTGAGGTTGGCTTTGAGAATGTAAATCTTGGTCTTCAGTATATGAGGGTTTTGTTTGAAAAGTTCACAGTGACATAGTTCATGAAAACCACACGGGGTTGTGGGAAGCATTGAATATATCAGCATAGGTTCTCATTAGAGTGTCTGGCATATCATATGTGCTTGAAAAATATTAGTTAAAAATATGACAAGAGCATCAATGAAAAAGAAGCGGAGTACGGAAAGATATTAATATTTCCCCGATTAGCATCTGAAAGAGTCCTTAACTAGTCTCCTCTTCACTTAAGAGGAAGAGTAGAGTTATTCTGGACTTTTTTCTCCTTTATTAATTTACTGGTCAAGAAAATACAGAACTTGTTAACTTTTAAAAACCATTCTTGTTTATTTCCAGTTTATGGGGAATTGCTAATTTGAGCTCACTGAGTTCTAACAGCAAAAATGGAAAACTAAACCTTTAGACACCTGCTGTCAGTTAAGGAAATGTAAAAAGCTTCAATTTTATTGTAACCAGTGGGGAAAATATAGTAAAATTATATGCACAAAAGAACCAGGTTTGTGCAGCAAATGTATTTCTAATGGGCTTCCCAGGTGGTTCATTGGTAAAGAATCTGCCGGCCAATGCAGGAGCCACAGGAGACGCAGGTTCAATCCCTGGGTCAGGAAGATCCCCTGGAGAAGGAAATGGCAACCCACTCCAGTGTTCTTGCCTGAAGAATCCCATGGACAGAGGAGCCTGGAGAGTACAGTCCCTGGGGTTGCAAAGAGTCAGACATGACAGAGCATGCAGTGACTGTGTTTCTAAAATGTAACTAAATAAAATGTTTGTGTTACCATAATGTAGTTTGCATAAGTCACTCAATCCCTGTGAGCCTCTGTTTCCTTATCTATACAGTGGGGCTGCTGTTAGTATCCAGAGGATCACACGAATGAACCATTATGTGTTATTATTTTTACATAATTACCTATTTTGTTTTCTATAAGATTCTTCATACTCTCCCCATGTGATTTCTGATGTGATAGTTCAGGAATCAGAAAATCAGTTCTATAACTTTGTTAACAGGACATGTATTCTTTCCTATTTTCTCTTTCACAACTACTCCCTACACACACACACACATACACACACCACACCTTCAGAACAGTGGCCTGGCTCAAAGATTTTAGCTGGATGATGGGGACTGCAATGTTGAGGCAGTCAGCATCAGACACCTTTTATTTATTTTTTTAATTTACTTTTATTTGTTTATTTTTGAGCAAGTCACTTTATTTCTCTGGAGTTCAATGTCCTCATCAATTAAAGGCATTAGACTAGATGACTGCCTAAGATCTCTTTCAAATCTTACATCTTCTGATATGGCAAACACCTTTTTAGATAGAAGGGCGCTGCAGGTAGGAATCCAAGAACTTCTCTTGCTTAGTGCTAGAGCCTATTCGAAACATGGGAAATTGGTTTAAAGCCTTTGAAGGATATTCATTCTTTCTCCCTCATAACTGAATTAAACAAACATTGGGTGACTCTGCAGAATTTGTCTCCAAATGGAAGGTAGAAATACTCTCTTGTAAAACTAGGCTCTCTTATCATAATCCTTCATTTTTAGTCAAATTGCTTATAGAAATAATGGATGTTCATGATCACCTTACCTAGGAGATGTCATTTATTTTAAAAAAGTAGAGCAAATTAGATTAATAGTTAGAATTATTACTTGATGGCTAGGGAAATATGGGGTAGATAAAAACAATCTTTCTCAAAATAATTAATATTATCCAGAGTAAAGTAAGCCAGAAGGAAAAACAACAATACAGTATACTAACGCACATATAGGGAATTTAGAAAGATGGTAATGAGAACCCTGCATGTGAGACAGCAAAAGAAATGCAGATGTATAGAACAGTCTTGTGGACTCTGTAGAAGAGGGAAAGGGTGGGATGATATGGGAGAATGGCATTGAAACATGTTAATTATCATATGTGAAATCAATCGCCAGCCCAGGGTTGATGCTCGGGGCTGGTGCACCGAGATGTCCCAGGGGGAGGGAATCGGGAGGGAGGAGGGAGGGGGGTTCTGGAGGGGGAGCATATGTAAACCCATGGTGATTTCATGTCATTGTATGGCAAAACCAACACAATTAAAAAAAAAAGAAATTAAAAAAAGGATTAAAAAAAAAGAATTTAATATTTACTAAGAACTTGGAATCACCTTAAATATCATCATGTCACTCAAATATTTTCATATCTCTCATTCAAACTTACCAGCCTTAATTCTAGGCAATAAAATGAATATATGTGACCAGATAAAATTTCTTTAGTTACTACATTTCAATCTGAATTAGTTATATTCATGTTCAAAATAGCCCAATTGATAGGAAAGTTTTCCAACTGAGAAACTTCCCCCCAAATTAATTTTTAGGAAACTAGTTAAAAATTCACACACTTGTTTGGAGTGTGAATCTTTTTACTGACCTTGTTTCAAAGAAATTTCATATCACTTCTAGTCTTTTATTTCTCATTATATGATGAGCTTCAAGAGTGAGAATATGCTTAAGACACGTGCTATAGTTCTGTAATTTGAAAGATCTTAAAAATCTTGCCAGGAAACATGATAGACAGGGATCTACTTCAAAGAGTGCTGAAAGCAATGATCAGAGGGGAACAGTTGTGTGAAAATGTGTGGCTAAAAATGCAGCTTTTCTAAGTTCCCTGTCGCCAAGGCAGGCAGGACTTTTTATTTCTGTTTGTGTCTGGTTATCATGTTAGGAACTCAATAACTACTAGTTGGCTCGTATGGCATCTTCTATGCTATGCATCATTCAATCCCTTAACAGATTGTTGACAATTAAGCAAATATAAAGCTTGACTTCTCTCTACAAGGTCTCTCTTTGGGATATTAAAAACTCTACATGAGCTCCAGAAATTTTTTTGAAAGCAGGTAACAAGAACATTTCCTTTCTGTTAGCATCTCAGGTGGCTAAGCACACAAGTTTAACAGACTCATCAACCTGACCTTAAAGCTAAACCATAAATGACCTGCCTCCTGAGAAACTTGTATACAGGTCAAGAAGCAACAGTGAGAGCTGGACATGGAACAACAGGCTGGTTCCAAATAGGAAAATGATTATGTCAAGGCTGTATACTGTCACCCTGCTTATTTAACTTATATGTAGAGTACATCATGAGAAATGCTGGGCTGGATGAAGCACAAGCTAGAATCAAGATTGCTGGGAGGAATATCAATAACCTTAGATATGCACATGACACCACCCTTATGGCAGAAAGTGAAGAAGAACTTAAAGAGCCTCTTGATGAAAGTGAAAGAGGAGAGTGAAAAAGTTGGCTTAAAGCTCAACATTCAGAAACCTAAGACTATGGTATCTGGTCCCATCACTTCATGGCAAATAGATGGGGAAACAATGGAAACAGTGACAGACTTTATTTTGGGGGGCTCCAAAATCACTGTAGATGGTGACTTCAGCCTTGAAATTAAAAGACACTTGCTCCTTAGAAGAAAAGTCATGCCAACCTAGACAGTGTATTAAAAAGCAGAGACAATAGTTTGCCAGCAAAGGTCTGTCTAGTCAAAGCTGTGGTTTTTTCTAGTAGTCATGTATGGATGTGAGAGTTGGACTATAAAGAAAGCTGAGCACCAAAGAATTGATGCTTTTGAACTGTGGTGTTGGAGAAGACTCTTGAGAGTCTCTTGGACAGCAAGGAGATTCAACCAGTCCATCCTTAAGGAAATCAGTCCTGGGTGTTCATTGGAAGGACTGATGTTGAAGCTGACACTCCAATACTTTGGCCACCTGATGCGAAGAACTAACTTATTGGAAAAGACCCTGATGCTGGGAAAGATTGAAGGTGGGAGGAGAGGGGGACAACAGAGGATGAGATGGTTGGATGGCATCACTGACTCAATGGACCTGAGTTTGAGTAAACTCTGAGAGTTGGTGATGGACAGGAAAGCCTGACGTGCTTCAGTCCATGGGGTCACTAAGAGTCAGACATGACTGAGCGACTGAACTGAACAGCCAGGGAGGGCCACAGGAAGAACGTGTGGGTGATGGTGGAGGCAGAGTGTGACCACACATTAAAGAGCTCCAAGTGGGAAGAGGAGAAAAGGGTAAACTTGAATTCACCATTACAGAGACTCTGCTTCTGAAATTAACAAGAGGCTATAATAATATTCAATAGCAGTTCACCGTCCTTTTTAGATTTATTTGATGTCACTTGAAAGTACATTCTAGCTCCGCTTCTGGTGGCAGGGTTTGGGGAAGGGGCAGCAGGCGCCATGTCGGGCCGCGAAGGTGGCAAGAAGAAGCCCCTGAAGCAGCCCAAGAAGCAAGCCAAGGAAATGGACGAGATAAGGCATTCAAGCAGAAGCAGAAGGAGGAGCAGAAGAAACTCGAGGAGCTAAAAGCAAAGGCCGTGGGGAAAGGCCCCCTGGCCACTGGTGGAGTTAAGAAATCTGGCAAAAAGTAAGCTGTACTTTGTGCCTGAGGCAATGATGACCCTTAGTTCCATTACTGTTTAAACACCTGGATTCCCTGCCGTAATACCTGTTGCCACCTATAGCTAGAATGAAGTGTTGTCTCGGAACCTATTGTACATTTCAGAATAAACTTTTGTTAAAAAAAAATTAAAAAAAAAAAGAAAGTACATTCTACATTTTATTCCAGATTGTTCTTGGATGTTAGAAAACCTTGTAGACAAAGCAAATTTTTGCTTTCAATTAACATATGAGGTTGCCTGTTTCAACAGCCCCAAAACATTCATACTTCAAGTCCAGGAATGCCTGGAAGGAGGTAGCTTGAAGAATATTTCCTGGTAACTAAACTCAAGCCCACATGTTGGGAATCAGGTAGGGCAATGAGTGGTGTGGATGTGAATAACAGGATCCTCATGACTGGTTTGCCAGAGAAGAAAAGGAAAATAGAGGATAGGAGTCACTGCAGGGAAGAGAAACTGACCCCACCTCTGGAGTGTATATGGAAGAAATCTAACGATCTGGACCAAGACCCAGTCTCCCATGAAGGATCATTTGAACAACACATAGGTGATTTCTTCTGATTTGAAGCAAGAGAACTCCCTACTGTAAATACTGGCTCATGCTCCTAAATCGTTACTTTTTGAAGAAAAGGACTTTTCAAGGTCCAGTTGAACTTTCTCCTGGGTCAGGGGACTTGGGATTCAAGGCTGACATTGTGCAATCATGAGGGAACCTGGATCAGATGATGCCTGGATGGCTTCCAAAGTAGAAGAGTGAAATGTTTAAGGAAATTCTCTTATTGGAATCACATACTTGATCACATGAAACATCACATAACTTGTTGATAAACATAAATTTGTCATATGGAGTCCCTCCCCTTTTTTAATGTATTGATTTAACTCAGCTCATGTATGTGGGGAACAGAAATGTCTTAGTGGATGTCATATAAGTCCAGCATTACTGATAATGTGTTATTTTGGACAAGTTAAATACTCTAAAACTCTGATTGTTCAATTGACTTCAGAAAATATGGATACCAGGAAGCTATCCTATGCAGTTCCCTTGAAATGATGTAATTGGCATTCAAGAAATTACATGGAAGTTAATTGTGCTGTTCTCTTGAGTTGACTAGGACTAGGTTCACATCACTACATAAGACATAAGAATGTTCTGACGTGGATAAATTATTTTCTTCTGTAAGTATAGGCTGCTTCTTTGTGTGCTAATATTTCCCATAAGTAGAAGGATGGGTAGGGATGTGGGGAGCTGAATTCATTGCTTTAGGGAGGCCTTTGTAACCAAATGTTGAGCTTGGTTGGCTGGCCCAGTCTCTTGGACCCAGTTGCTCCACAACAGGCCTTTAGGATGCAGCTGGGATCTTCGCTACATCTGGTTATACTGGGGATTAAGAAAGGAGGAAGGGAGATGATATTTTCCCATCTGTGCTTTGGAGGATGCCTGATTAGTTTCTGTCTGTACACAAGGGAAGAATATAGCTACTTAAGCAATTTAACTTAGAAAAAAAAGTACAAGTTAATTCAAGAAGTAAAAGAAATCTTCCACAATGGATTTGAAGTGTTCCTCTTTGTTTCAGTAATTTTTAGGCTTTTCAAGGTCATTTGCAAGCATGCAGTTCTGCTTCCTAAGCTCAGACTGTGAGGTCATGTCAATTCTCTAGACCTGTAGATAACAACATCCAAATAGAAACCCTGCCATTCTAATTTTTGTAGGATTGGGCCAGAGAAGAATTCTTCTGGTAGTGACACTTACTGAATCTTAAAGGGTGAGGAATAAACAGCTAAAAAAAGTGTGGGTGTAGATATAGGACCTTCTGGGCTGAAGGACCCTGATGCTGGGAAAGATTGAGGGCAAAAGGAGAAGTCGGTGGCAGAGGATAAGATGGTTGGATGGCATCACTCAGTCAATGGACATGAATTTGAGCAAACTCTGGGAGATAGTAAAGGACAGGAAAGCCTGGTCTGCTGCGGTCCATGGGGTTGAAATGAATTGGACACAACTTAGTGACCAAATAACAGCAGGCTGAAGGAATATTATGACTGAAGAAAAATCATGGTTTATGGAAAAAAGTATAAGGAGTTGGTGTTTCTGGAGAAAAAAGTGTGACTTCAGGATGAAGAGAGATGGAGCTTTATTGGAGAAAACATGGACCAGATCAAAGATGGACTTGGTAAGGAGCTCAGCCTGCTTTCTGTAGGAAACAGCCACAGGTTTTTTAAAAGGGAAATGGCATATTCATATTGTTTATATAGATTTCTCCAGCAGTGTTGAGGGGGTGAGTCTGAAAGTAGGAGACCTTGATAAGAGTTTAGGGAGGAGACGATAATAGATGTAGTGAAGAGAGGTCGGGAGGTAGAGAGATGGGCATAGACTCTCTGTAGTTGTACTTGGGTGATACTGAGGAAGTAAAATACATAGAAGGGTACTGGGGTAACAGAAAAATAACATCCACCAGTCCTCTCCTGCCCTGGCTGGGTGGTGGTAGCAACAAACACTTAGGGATATGGGAGACAGAACAGGGAAATCACCAGTGGACACCTGGAGTGGGGGTATCTAGGCAACAAGGAAGGGAAGCTATCTTAGGCAGTTAGGCCTGGAGGTCTGAGGTTTGAGAGAGAGGTTTCAGTGGGAAATAACAGGCTTCAGAGTAATTAGAGGCAAAAGTAGCAACTGAAACCATGCAAAGGGATGAGAGCACCCAGGAACATGATGTACCATGGCACAACAGGGCACTTAGGACCGAAGCCTGTGGAGTTAAAGCGTGTAAGGAACCAGCAAGGTGTATGTGGTAAATTACTTAACTCCCTGGGAAAAAGAACTACTTGCTTTTTGTGTTGTGAAACTTACAGACGATAACACACGTAAAGTGTTTGACTCAACTTTGAAGTTCACTAAATAATCCCTTTGCTTTCTAATTTCAGTGCTAAGGCTATTTGCTTTATTACCTAGCAGGGATGGTAAACTGGATGAGCATTTTAAACGAGAGAAGAATAGACAAAGGGATGCCATTTGTTTCTGCACCAATACTTGCACAGGAAAACTGTATGTAGACCAGAATGAAATGACTTGTCAGTTCAAGTTAAATGAAAAAAACTTCCCTTAATATTGCATTTGAAATGCTTACCCTTGTGATGTACAATCAAAATCTGAAAAACCTCCATCAGACTGTTGTGCATACATTTCTAGAGACATTCATTTCTTCACTAAAATCATACTTTTATGGCTTTATAGAGAACCAGAGGAGCCTGGCAGGCTACAGCCCATAGTGTTGCCAAGAGTTGGACATGACTGAAGCAACTGAGCATGCACACACAGCAGGCAATTCACAAAGGCAAGGTGACAGGGTAATTGATTATAGTTCAAAAATAAAGGATCTTCTCAAGGATCATTTCTATGATCATCCAATTATTTGCAAGAGCAGATAAAGAAAGTCAGAGGCAAGAGCAGGGAGGTCAGATGGACAAAGGGGAAGTCTTCCTGTCTTTGTATTCTAGACTTGGTTACCACGTGTATCCATTTTGATAGAAATTCATTTAGTAAATACAGATATCTTAAGGTGATGATAGCCACTTGTGGAAAATTCCTAAACATTTAGGCTCCAGTCCCTTAACCATGAAAATTAGGAGTTTTAAGTGCTTACCCTGAGAGTTCTATAATTTTTTCCAAAAATAAATATTTGCATTTATGATATATGACTACAACTATGTTGTAAATATGACCTTTTACATGGAATAAAGACCAGTTCGACAATCTTCTCTGTGCCACCTATATATTTTCCCTTATCTTCTCTACAGCTCTTTTTTAAAAAAGATAAAAATCCAGTCCTATGCTAGAGGCAGATCAGTTGCCTGCAGCTCTGCATCCCATGGGAGAAAATGGGGTCTCCCAGGCCCACAGCTGCTGCTGCTGACAGAGGACTGATTGCATCCATGCTCATATGTTGGGAGTTTTTTGTTTGAGTTTACTCCTGAAGAGTGATGGTGTGGAACTGCAGTGAGCAGTCATCTACTGCGGAGTTGGTTGCTCCTTCTGAAATTGAAATAAATTGGCCGAGGGAATGTGCAGAACAGCAGTTGGTGAATTTAACACGAGCACTGTGGGCCCACATGGATAATGACTGCATTATACGACAGCACAGAAAAGGAAATGGAAAACCTACTTAAGAATATAATGGCTCTCCATACATATCAAGGCATCAAAAATGTCAACAGACCTTTTTTATTTTAAATGTAGTAAAACGGTGTGAAGAGGGAATTTAGTCTATGAACGATTTTACTGGAATCTCCATCTCTTGCTCGTCTGTCTTTGTACATTGCTACTAGATTAATCTTTCTAATACAGGACTTTTAAAAAGCTACTCACCAGATCAAGAATTTATCCTTAGTGCAGAATTAAAACACTTTAAATTTTATACTCTGGCTTTTTCATCACTCTTTATTATTCACCAATCTCTTTCTGCCTGTTTCTCCATTCACAAAGGTGCTTCCAGATTCTAAAGAAGCCCAGAAAAGCCCTAGTTGTCACCCTCACTGGAGTGGAAAAGAAGTGATGTGCCCACCAAGCCTTTAGAGGTGGAATTCTGATTCCAGTATAGGTCTTAAAATACTGAGATGCACATGAAATTCTCTTTGACCTCCTGGAGCTCAAAGTTTAGTAGAGAGAGAGAGTAGAACAGATATTTATGCTATAATAAAGTGAGTAGAACATACAACAAAAAATAAAAATAGGTGATGACTAAGAGGTTGCCTGGTTTGGGAAGAATATTATGGGAAGGACTGATGTCCTGAAAGCAGGACTTTGGATTCAGAGTCTGGACTTTGGATTTGGATTCAGAAATCTGAGGTTTGAATCCTTGTTCAATCATATTGGGCGTGTTACATTAATGCTCTAAGCCTGATGTTTCCATCTAAAGTGGGATACTTATTAGAGAATTTTTTATTGTATGAGAGACATTGTGTGCCCTCTTAATACATAGAGGGCTTCCTTGCTAGCAAAGAGGGGTTTAACCTCAGATGGTAAAGACACTGCCTGCAATGCAGGAGACTTGGGCTCAATCCCTGGGTTGGGAAGATCCCCTGGGGGAGGGTATGGCAACCCACTCCAGTGTTCTTGCCTGGAGAATCCCATGGATGGAGGAGCCTGGCCGGCTATAGCCCATAGCGTCTCAAAGAGTTGGACGGAACCGAGCGACTAAGCAGAGGCAGTATTTTTGCCTGGAGAATCTCACGGACAGTGGAGCATGGCGGGCTGCAGTCCAGTGTCACAGAGAGTCGGACATGACTGAGCAGCACAGCACACAGTAATACTCAAGAGGAAACACTGTCTTCTTACTCGTCTGTTCGCTTTCCTCCATTGTGCCTTGCGCACATCCCTGCCAGCGCAAAATCCCAACCACTTCTCTGAGAGAACACTAATACCAACCCTGTTTTTCTGGGCTTTCTGGCCGTCCTGCTTCATCATTCCCAAAGACACGGTATTACTACCAACAGCAAAAATGCCAGCAACAGAGAGAAAATAGTAACTGCAGACACGGAACAAAGACCAGGGTATTCGGCTACCACTTATTTTCCATAAATTATCACAATCCTTATTTTACTCTGAGGTGGACATTATTATTTCCATTTCAATGCCAAAGGGTCTGAGACTCAGATAGTATAAAGGACATTTCCAAGGTCATCTAGCTAATTAGTCACAGAATCAGGTATCAAAAAGATCTTTCTCACTTCAGAGATTGTACACTACCATTTTCATATCACTAGAGTCTACCTCTCTGTACCTTGTAATTTTCAGAGTATGGCGAAGAGAGAAACCTTGTAGGAACTAAGTATAGATTTCACGGACTGACACATACATGGTCTCAGAACTGTTCTAGAAATTCTCAAGCAGCCCTAACTTGTGGAAGGCCAGACTTCAGCCTGGAAGGTGTGCTGAGTGACAAAAGGAGAACAGTATACCATGTTAAAACTTCAGGGGAATTCCAGCATCTCCCAGGTGCCCAACAAAAATTTTAATTACAATCTAAGAAAATTACTAACATCCTCCAACATCAGTGGATCAAAAGCTATGCTGACATTATTGTTTCTGTGGGAATAACCAAATGTTTCTGTGCAGAAGTTAGCTTATTGTATCACTCTTAAGACATTTTCAAAATCTTTGAAGAGGTGGTTAAAAATTTATCTATCTAGTGCTGTCTTTCAGGCAAAAATAGAAATATCAAGGCAAACAAATGAAAGGGTTTTCAAAAGCTTCTGGGGCAAAGTCAGAGACAGATTTCTTTATTTAATTTTGTGGTTTTGTTGTTGTTCAGAGACCATTCACTTGGGTTGAGAAGCAGAATGTGATTTTTTGAGAATTTAGCTGAATATAAACATAAGGAAACATTAAGAACTGTGGCATATGGGAAAAATATCTGTCTCTCTATAAGTATAATTGAACCCTATAGCTAAAATTGTTGGACCTTCTCTTTAGATAGTCATTTCTTCTGGAATTATTTGCAACTCAGTCCTGCCCAGAAGTAAGGAAAATGAGCTAGACATGTTTTTGAAATTCTTTTCAGAGTTGCAATTTTATAATATTATAATAAATTCCAAGATGACCATGGGGAGTGTATTGTTCTACACAAGCATTTTACTGCTACTATGAATCTGCAATAATTGGAGATAATTTACTATTTTATGAAGCATAACAGAATAATTGCACCATTTTCAAATTTAGAGAGAAAAGAGTAAGAGGTCTGGGCAGGATGATAAATGATTCACAGCCTCCTGTGCCTGCTTCCTTTTGAAAATGTAGAATCAATGCACATAATAACTCCAGTTATTATAACTCCATAAAAACTCCAGTTTTTCATTTTTAAGAGATTTTAAAATCTTCATTTTATTAGAGTGTTGCCAATTTGGTGTTTTCTAGTTTGTGTGAATAATGCTGACATTTTCAATTTTAGATACACTTTTCATTTGCTTATTTGTGACATGCATATTGACTTCACAAGCCAGTAGTCCTTCCCCTCAAAGACAAATCAGTGTTTTGACAAGAAATTAACATCCATATAGACCTGGCCAGCAGTATCCTAACACTATACTTCAAATAGCTATATTCTGTCTCAAAGAAGTGTTTCTGCTCTTGACATATGGTTGTCTCCATGGCTAAAAGTCAAATGCTGCCTGATGGAACTTCAAGGTTGGATAAAACCATAGATGAAGCACTGTAGGAGGAGCTGTTGGTTAGCTGGGTTGCTCTTTGTAACTCCAGAATTAATGGGTGGGAGGGTAATCCCATTAGCTCCTTGCTTCCACCTAATCAAGGGAAAGAGGGTCCAGCTTCTAAAAGGCAGGATGCCACCTCCTCTTACCTTTGGATTATCCTTCAGTTCCAACATTGGAATAGAGTTTCTACTATCCTAAGAAGGAAAATCTAGTAGGAAGGAAGAGATTTTCCCTTGGGATCCACACTGCGTGGTTGGAGTGAATTACTGCATTCAGTTTACTCCCAGCAGTATCTTAATCCACCAAAGCAGTATGGATGCCCCTCATCTGTGTTCCCATAGGACAGGTATTTTCCTTAACAGAAACATATTAGACTCTTTTTTTGTCCCTTTCTTTCACTATACTGCTTGTTTGTTAAGGTGAGCACCATAGGATCTGTATGCTATTTATCTCCAGAATATACCATCCTCCCTGTCATGGAGTCAGAACAGGAAGAACAGGGATCAAAAGAATGGATGATGGCAAGAGAGATGGGAGACGCAAACATCAGAGATAATGTCTCATTCTGTGGGCTATAGCACACCTCGTGAACACCTATGATAAATCTGAGTATTACATGGATTGACTCAGTCCAGAACTCCAGGAACACTGTTTTAGGAAGTAGGGTTAGTGGTTAGCACATACTTCCTTAACACTTTGTATTTCCCTGATATGTAATGCTGTCTTTTTTATTCACTGGAAATATTTCATAAAGTCAGTATGGAATATGAATAGATGTGAAAGGAAAATAGATTATATGGTCACATATAAAGTTTGGAAAGGCACTGGGTTGAATAAAGTTAAATAGGTTCTGTATTTAGGCAGGACATATCAGACTTTACTGTGTTGATATGCTGTATATATCTCCAAGGAAAAAGACATATAAGTTCCCCAAATATAACTGACAATAGAAATTTTCTTCTGTGGATCATCTCATGGAACTTATAATACAGATTTGTTTTTACTATCCAATAATATACTGTTTGTAAGCCATATCTCTTTAGTATAAAATATCTATCAGTAAAGAAATATTTATTTAAAGCTCATACGTGCACACTTTAATGGTATATAGCAGTAGAACAAGTATTTCCTTTTTCTGTTTGATAAAGCATCATTAAGTCATGGAGGTTGATCCCCTAAGGCATGTTGGGATATCAGTTATTAAAGTCATGTTTAGTAATATACTTATATAAATACAATTAAAATTGACATGTAGTACATAAAATATTTTGACTAACTTATACATGAAACACAAATATCCTAAATTGCTCCTTTTGAAAACAGCAATCAAAAGTGCTTGACCTTCCTTTGAAACACATTTAGGAACTGGAAGATATCTGGGCTTGCTCATTCATCAGCAGCTACCCTAGACAAGTTCATTATCTCTTTATATACTTCTGTTGGTATTCGTGGATGAGTCTGAAGAAACCCTTTTATTAGTCTAATTTATATGCCTTTTCCTGGTCTGCACCCTGCCAGTTTAGATGTCACCTATAATAACTATGAAAAATTGCTGTGTGCTTCATGCTCCTCTTTTAAAAACTGCAATGGAACTTCTGTAAAACTACCAAAGGGAGTTTTGTTCCAAGAAATAACAAATCTAATTTAACTATACTGAGTTGCAATCTCTCGCCCTGATAGGCATTTTGTTTAGTATGAAAACTCATCAGTGGAGACTCTCTTCTATTTGTTTCATTTATTTTCAGGGAACATAATAAAAATAAAAGAATGTATTTATTTTAGGTCACCTAAATATTTTCTGTGCTATAATGGTATAATCAAATGATGCTACTTTATTATCCCTAGATTTGAAACTTAAGTTTCTTACCGCATCCTACATATACCAGGTAGATAAATCTGTACAAATCCCACCTTGAGCAATATCATGCTGTTCCTCAAAATTCTCATAAGACACTATTGTTGTTCAGTCACTCAGTCAAGTCTGACTCTTTATGACCCCTTGGACTGCAGCATGCAAGGCTTCCCTGTCCTTCACCATCTCCTGGAGCTTCCCCAAACTCATGTCCATTGAGTCGGTGACGCTGTCCAATCATCTCATCTTCTGTCATCCCCTTCTCCTCCTGCCCTCAATCTTTCCCAGCATCAGGGTCTTTTCCAGTAAGTCAGTTCTTTGCATCAGGTGTCCAAAATACAGGAGTTTCAGCTTCAGCATTAGTCCTTCCAATGAATATTCAGGACAAATTTCCTTTGGGATGGACTAGTTGATCTCCGTGCAGTCCAAAGGATGCTCAAGAGTTCTCCAACACCACAGTTCAAAAGCATCAATTCTTTGGTGCTCAGCCGTCTTTACAGTCCAGCTCTCACATCCATACATGATCACTGGAAAAACCACAGCTTTGACAGTAATGTCTCTACTTTTTAATATGCTGTCTAGGTTTGTCAGAGCTTTTCTTCCAGGGAACAAGCATCTTATAATTTCATGGCTGCAGTTACCATCTCCAGTGATTTTGGAGCCCCCCCAAATAAAATGTCACTGTTTCCATTGTTTCCCCATCTATTTGCCATGAAGTGAGGGGACTATGATTTTAGTTTTTTGAATGTTGAGTTTTAAGCCCACTTTTTCAGTCTCCTTCACCTTCATCAATAAGCTCTTTTAATTCCTCTTCATTTTCTGCCATAAGGATGGTGTCATCTGTATATCTGAGGTTATTGATGTTTCTCCTGGCAATCTTGATTCCAGATTTTGTTCCATCTAGCCCAGCATTTCTCATGATATACTCTGCATATACGTTAAATAAACAGAGTGACAATATACAGCCTTGATGTACTTGTTTTACAATCTGGAACCAGTTCATTGTTCCATGTCTGGTTCTAACTGTTGCTTCTTGACCTGCACACAGGTTTCTTAGGGCCAGGTAAGGTGGTTTAGTACTTCAACCTCTTTAAGAATTTTCTATAGCTTGTTTTGTTTTGATATACAGTTAAAAGCTTTAGCGTACCCAGTGAAGCAGATGTTTTTCCTAGAATTCTCTTGCTTTTTCTCTCGCCAAAGGATGTTGGCAATTTGATCTCTGGTTCCTTTGTCTTTTCTAAATCCAGCTTGAACACCTGGAAGTTCACAATTCACGTTCTGTTGAAGCCTTGCTTGAAGAATTTTCAGCATTACTTTGCTAGTGTGTGAAATGAGTGCAATCGTGCAGTAGTTCGAACATCCTTTGGCATTGCTTTTCTTTGGGGTTGGAATGAAAACAGATCTTTTCCAGTCCTGTGGCCTCTGCTGAGTTTTCCAAATTTGCTGGCATATTGAGTGCAGCACTTTAACAGCATCATCTTTTAGGATGAGACAGCTCAGCTGGAATTCCATCACCTCCACTAGCTTTGTTCGTAGTGGTGTTTCACTTTGTTCGTAGTGATGGAGGCCCGTTTGACTTCGCACTCCAGGATGCCTGGCTCTAAGTGAGTGATCACACCATCGTGGATATCTGGGTCATGAAGATCTTTTTTGTATAGTTCTTCTGTGTATTCTTAATGTCTCTTCTTAATATCTTCTGCTTCTGTTAGGTCCATACTGTTTCTGTCTTTTATTGTGCCCAACTTTGCATGAAATGTTCCCTTGGTATCTCTAACTTTCTTGAAGAGAGCTCTAGTTTTTCCCATTCTATTGTTATTTATCAAATTATGAATTAATTCCTTAGTCTAGCATATAAGGTCCTGACATTTCATTCTTTTCCATCCATTTTCCTCCTTTAACTCTCTGATTAGACTGGTTTTCTTCAAAACATGGCCCACATGTTTCTATTATGTCACTTTCATCTAATGATTCTTTATGTTCCAGAATGACCACCTTCATTCTTATTCTCTGAAGGTCAAACAGCACTCTAAGGTTCTTCTCGGTTTCCACCACTTCCATGAGTCCGTTCATAATTCAACCCACTGGATTTTGCTTTCTTTTGGGAACCCAGCATCCCATTTTTAAATCTTCATATGTCTAATCCATTGCACGAGGCCTGGCACATATTAGCTATTTGATTTGTCCAGTAAGCTCCTGATTCTCTTGTAGCCTCTCTTTCTTGCCTTGAGTTAAATTTATCTGCATTTTTCTCTAATCCTTTCAACTGAGCTTGAAGTTTCAAGAAGGGCAAAGACTGTGTCTATCATTTACTCCTTCTGTGCTCTACAATAAGCAGTTTCTAAATTAATTGAAGAAGTCTTATTTTTTCCATTAAGCTTGGAATGGAAAGTTAAAATTTTCTGTGTCATGCTACCACTCCAATGGAGTAAAACTTTTTCAGAGCATGAAATCTAATACCTCTTATACTCCTCTTGGAGAGTAAGATTTCTCATCTTAGTTATAAGGAAAACTCCAATGGACAGATTCCAAAGACATACATTTGAATCTGTTATTCTTTTCTCAAAAATATTTTTAATTTAATATTTTTATTGATTTACAATGTTTTGTTTCAAATATATAGCAGAGTGATTCACCTTATATATATTCTTTTTCAGATTCTTTTCCATTTAGATTCTTATAAGATATTCAGTATAGTTACTTGTGCTATACAGCAAAATCCTTAGTGTTTACTATTTTATATAGAGTGGTGTATATCAGTTTTGTTGCAGCACTTGTGACTTTGGACAAGTTTCTTAACTTTTATGCATTTTGGCCTCCTAATTATTTAAAAATACAAAAAATTACACTCACTAAAGAGGTGTAACATGAAAATTAAATGCCTGAACATATGAGAAAAAACATTGAAAACTGTGAGAGGACTTGAAATATATTTGTTCATTAAACAAATACTTTTGGAGTGCTGAGTCTGTGGCAGGCACTGTGGTACTGGAGATAAAAATAATAGTTTTATTTTAAAAATTTATTACTACAGTAGGATGAGTGAAAAACTCATCGTCTTTCTAGAAGGATCTGATGGTCTAGAAAATACCATGTGTGCATGTTAGAAGGAAAGGGAGTGAGAGAGAGGAACATCATGTGGTGGGAAAGAGGTGCTGTGAGCTGGAAGAGAAAGGACACGGAATAAAGAAATAAGTACAGGCAGGCTTCCTGGGGAAGGTAACGTGTGAGTAGAGACCTGCAGGATGAAGTTAGCCATGAAATAGGACAGAAGCAGAAAGAGTGTTCCGGGGAGAGGAAGAGTGTTTGAGACGGTATGTCCATACGTAAGGCATGAGAAAGAACGATGCGAGATACTGGAGCTGCGAGGTGGGTGAGCCGAGCGAAGGGCTACCCTCTTGGATTCTGATACATTCCTCTAAAGGTTTCTCCTTCTTTGCTCCACAGCCTCCTGTCCCAAATTTTGTTAGGAATCCTACTGTAGACCAAGGAGTCACCTCAGGATTTTCTTTGAAGTGAAACTAGTATTTTTTAATTTTCAGTGAGGAGCATTTAAATTCACAATATTCTTCATATTTGACTGTTACACTATAGTAACTATTTTATTTTATTTATTTATTTATTTTTAATTTTCTTTACTTTATTGTGTTGGTTTTGCCATCTAATGACATGACTCCACCATGAGTTTACATATGCTCCCCCTCCAGAACCCCCCTCCCTCCTCCCTCCCGATTCCCTTCCCCTGGGTCATCTCGGTGCACCAGCCCCGAGCATCAACTCTGGGCTGGCAATTGATTTCACATATGATAATTAACATGTTTCAATGCCATTCTCCCAGATCATCCCACCCTTGCCCTCTTCCATATAGTAACTATTTTAAAAAACGAGCAAGTTACTAACAGTTACCCATAGTGTGGCTTTCCTGGTGCTTCCCTTGTAGCTCAGCCTGCAATGTGGGAGACCTGTGCTCGAACCCTGGGTTTGGAAGATCCCCTAGAGAAGGGAATGGCTACCCACCCCAGTATTTTTGCCTGGAAAACTTCGTGACAGAGGAGCCTGGCGGGCTGCAGTCCATGGGGTCACACGTACCAACTGAGCGACTTTCACTTTTCAGAGTATGGGTTAAGTGGTAAGGTGTACTCTTTGCACAGTTAGACCAGTGGGAGCACAGTCCAGCTTCATCACTTCATTGTTGCATGTCCTTGAGCAGTTTGCTTCATCATTTGACTTTAAAATGATAATGGTATTTATTTCTAAAATTATTGTGAGCATTAAAGGAAATGCTTGTGATAACTAAATGCTTGTGATAACTAAGCACGACATCTGATACTTGGTAACAGCTCAACAGTTGCTGGCTTTGGTTACTTAAAAGCCAGTAAGAAGCAAGTTTCTCTGTTCTCTTCTATTTATGCTTTCTTTTCAATCATATACATGTTTAAAGTTCTTTTTGGATTAGTTGATATTTATATAGTTAAAACGGACTGATTTTAAGTTTTATAAAATTAAAAACCCATCTTATTAATCAGTGATTTAGAAAAGTAGCAGATTTCTGATATTAACAATTAGCTTTACAATTACAATGTAAATATATTATATGTAAATTCACAATAAAATGTTTTCTGGATTTCCATAGATGTCTCATGATTTAAAGATTAGAGTCTCCAACTACTCACAAGAAAATAAGATCTAGATCCTATAAAAATCTGTATTTTAGAATGGAATGGACTCCTGTAAGTCTTTATACATAGGTTGCTATGGAACTAAGGGAAATTAGTTCTTGTTTTCAGATTCATTTTTGGTTCTTCCTATATCTTAGCACAGAGAATAAAACCAAGAGCTAATATTAAAGATCAGCCCAGTTTTTTTCCCCACTGGAAAAGTTGACCTAGATCTCTACCTATTTCTTGTGTAGGACTCTGGATTCCTGGTGGTTTTCCTTCAATCTTGTTTTCATAAATCAAAAAAAAAAAAAGGGTGGGGGTTAACATTTTTGTCACTTATAAAATAAAGCAGAAGTCAGAAGGAGGCAATAGGAAGAATCATATTACCCAATTGAAATTAAGACAGTGAAGTATCATAAGTAAAATGTAATTCAACCAAAAAATTTATTTAAGGTGATAAAAAAATACTTGATTGTAAAGTGTTCATTACATTTTTAATAAGAAATGATTAATTTCTTTTCTTTCACATCTCATCAAGGGTCCTTTGGCAGTAGTAATATATACTGGAAAACTTGCTATAGATATTATTATTTTGCTGCATCTAAAGCCTTATATGCAAAGAAAGATTCTGTGGTTAGGATTGGCAGTAACTAGCAATGCTGAGTGGACAATGCTTCAGATACCAGACTCAACATAGAAGAACAATTTCGCCTACAAAATATCAGATTTTTAAAAAGAGCAAGGAAGATAAATGATACTAAGAAGATACTATTTTTTTTAGAAAAAAAAGTTATCTAAATAGTTGAACTAAACTCCATTTTTCTACAATCATGCTTTAAATGGACAGAATTTGCTATTCAGAGTACTTTCATAAAAAGCACATTATTTGGGTTTCACAACACTGCCAAGGGATATTATTTTCATTTTACAGCTGAGTTGAGAACATTTTGGCACAAGTAAGTTACATGACCTCTTAAAAAAATGGCAAACAAGCAGCAGAGCGGGACACAGATCCTGGTCTCCCATCTCAGGAGTCACAGTGCTGTCCTGCACATTTTCTTAAAAAACAGAGTGTCAGAAAAGTTATCTGTAAATTGGTAAAGGTAATAATACTCAACATATAGGGTTTGATGCTTGTGTGAATTCCTCTAAGAGCCTAACACAGTGTCGAGAATGTTAATGTTAAATATTTTAACTGTTACTAATATTATTATAATTATTATTTCACCAAGTATCCCTATCAGAAGAAATTTGTGTATTTTCAACTCAGTTACTAGAATATTATGGGAGAACTGACTTGGGAGAGGAATTGAGGTCATAACCATGGTTGAAGCTCACAAGTAAATTAAGAAAAGCAGTGATTTAAGAAGTAGCATATTAAAAAAATCCTAATTGCTGAATTTATATTAAACAACTTTTACTGATTTTTGAAAACGCTTTTTATTTTTCTGATTATAAAAAGTAGTATATAAACCATGCAGAATATGTTAATATAGTAACATTTAAATATGTATATATTATAGGAATTTTTAAAAATCCACAAAATATGCGATGGAAAATCAAGATGCATTGTGATCTCACAGACAATGAGATTTTTGCTGACCCATTTACATTTCTATAAGGAGAGTCTGGGAGGGCCTCTGTCATTTATCTCATCATTCTTAAGCAGTAACATTTTAAACAAAATCAAAAGGGTAAAACTGTATCTATATTTTGTTTTAAATTTTTTTTGTTGCTTATGATAGTGAACTTTCAATGATTTTTTTTCTTACCAGTTAACTAATATTAGTTAACCAGTTTCTACTAGAATAAATTTAGCATTATCATTGAAATGAAATATATCTTTACATATTAAATATAGTAAGCATTCATTGTGTTACCTTAAATATTTCCCAGATTTTCATATTTTACTGTTCTAATAGTATCTTTTAAAAACTGAAAATGACAAAAGAAAGTAAAAATCATTCCCACTTAAAAAAATAGGAAAAAAACCAAAATCTTACTGCTCTACCAAGCTCTTTTAATCCCACCTGAAGTATTCTTAACAACTTGGTGGATATCTTCATCTTTTGCTCTTTTAAGAAAATCATTAATTCTTATCTTACACAAAAAGTGATGCCATTTAATTGTAGTCATTCTATTTTATTATTCCAGATGAATGTTAGAACCAAGTATTTAAATTCTCAAAGTTGTCCAATGACATATTACATAAGATTACATTAAATCTCTAAATTTAGTAGGGAAGAATTTATATTTTTATAATATTTAAGTTTCCCTTCCAGTATCCCATCTACTATATCTTCCTATTTATTTTCTTTCTTTTTTCTTTTTAAATAAAGCTTTATAGTATCTTTGGCATAGTTCCCACAAATTCTTCAGGATTATTTCTGGGTATATCTTATTTTTGCTTAGTTGGTAATAATTCAAGTTGCCACTTTTTAGGTATTCATATTGTGTCTAAATTCTTGTAGCTAAAATCTTTAACAGTAGTTAATAGATTTTTAGATAATTTTCAGGAACTATTCTATGCAGATAAGCATGTGCTCTGCAGGTAATGATAACTTTGTCTTATTCTAAAATAAAAGAGGGGATAAGCATGCCATGTTTCTGACTGTAACAATACTTCTAACAATAATGTCAAATTTTATCAAAATCACTGATTTAATTAAGCTTTCTGGGAACAAACCTATCTTCATTATAATGGATTGTAACTTTAATGTACTTTTGGAATTACTTCATTAGTACATTTTAAATGCTTTTGTTTCCATCTTTATTAATAGCTGAGGTTTTGTGCATTTTTGTTATATGTTTATTCATATTGATCAAATTTTGAATCAAGAATAACAAAGGATTACTCTTTTTATATTATAGAAAAACTATTATTACTAATTAAAAATTCATTTGATAAACTTTCTGGCTTTGCAATTCTTTGATAATAATTATAATTTCATCTTGCTTTACGCTCTAGTTACATTTCTTGAGTTAATTCTGATCATTTTTAATTTTCTGCATATTTATTTAATTGAAATTTTCAGGTTTATTAACATATACTTGGTCATAGCTTGTATTTCAATATTTTATATCAGTTGTTGTTCAGTTGCTAAGTGGTGTCCGATTCTTTGCGACCCTATGGACTGCAGCATGCCAGTTTTTGTTGTCTTTTCACTGTCTCCTGGAGTTTGCTCAAGTTCATGTTCATTGAGTTGGTGATGCTATTTAGCCATCTCATTCTCTGCCACCCTCTTCTCTTTTGCCTTAAATCTATGCTATCATCAGGATCTTTTCCAATGAGTCCACTCTTTGAATCAGGTGGCCAAAGTATTGGAGCTTCAGCTTCAAAGCATCAGTCCTTCTGATGAATATTCTGGGTTGATTTTGTTTAGGATTGAATGGTGTGATCTCCTTGCAGTTCAAGGGACTCTCTATTTTTTAATTTCATTCATAATTTTATTTATATAAATTAGCCTGCCTATTTTAACGAGAAAAACTTTTTTCCCTATTAACTTTTGTTAATTATGGGCATGAACAACTATTTATGAAACAACCTGCATCATTTTTATTTATATTTGCTGATTTTGTTTATACTTCACTTCTATCATGATTAAAAGTAAAGCAAGGGGAAAGGTGAAGTATTACAAAAGGATTTTGTGATAATACCTCATCTATTATGCATTCCTAATGCCACCCTGGGAACTGAGTCATTTAAAGAGGGAATAATTTCATCGCCTTTAGTTATTAGGTCAAAAGAAAAGTTTTCTCATCCTGTTGACAGGACTTATTTTCTAGGTAGCTATGCAGGGTCTGACTATTTCAAAACTTCCTTAAGAAATGATTCTATGCTTTATAAATGGAACATTTTAAAAAAGACCTGTTTATGAGGGTTTTGTAAATAAATTAGATGTACACAAGAAAAAAGACACAGCTCAAGAATTTTACATCATTTTCAGAGTGAGACGCATCATCAACAAGTTTTAAATGAGTTGTTTTGGCATCCTGTAAACTATATATCTGAATAAAAGTGTTCAAGTTCATTATTTAGCTATCATTTACATACATCAGCTGATGTGTAGCATCTGCTCAATATGCTACTAGCTGTCCTTGTTCATATGGCTCCCTCCCTTCCCTGTCTCATTCCCATTCTTCGTTTCTTCAGTGAAATATATTTGGACACTGGGACTATATCCTTAGCAGCCTTTTCTTTTATTCATTCTTTCTGGGCAGAGATATCCCACCAATAATCAGGGCTTCAGGTACAATCTGAACGTTGATGATACTCCAACCTACATTTCCAACTGGTGCATTTCCCTTTTTCACTTTTTGGTCTACATTTTCTTTTGCTAGCTGGATATCCTTTGCCATCTCAAACCAGTGTGCCCACAGCTGAGTCATCTTCTGACACAAACTGGGTCCTTTCATTGTCATCTCTCCAGTTATTCTCTTGGGCCTTTGATGCCTGTCCTCATCCACTTAGTCACAAAGTCCTGTCAACTTGTGAGGACATAACATAACATCTGCCATCCTTTCTGTCCTTTGGGTCTTTATTGTAGAAGTAATTAAATTACTTCTGTAGTTCGAGAGTCCAAAATATTCTGTAAACAACTGATCTATTAATCTTTCCAGAGCACACTTGACAAATATCTAATGGTTCTTTCCAGCTTAGAGGGCAGTCTGGCGGGGCACTGGCTGACTCTCTGTACTCTGGTTTCAGTTATATTTGTAGACTTACCTTCCCTTACTCTTCTTTCTGTGTTACAGTCAAGCTGGACTAAACTATATTCCCCAAATGCTCACATTTTTATTACTGCCAAACATTTGGCTAAGCCCTTTTTATACATTATACCTATTAGTACTGACTGCAAATTGTAGTGAGTACATCACTGTAGTGTAGGCATCATTGTTTTTTTTACATAAATATGTGGAAAGTGAAGCTTGATGCAATAGGAAAGTTGGCCAGTACTAACATTTAGGAAGCAGAAGGGCTAGAGCTTGAAGGCAAGCCATTTGCTTCTGACGCACATGTGTGTTCAATGGCTAAGTCTGAATCCTTTATGGGCTTGTGCCCAATATTTATTCAATATTTTATTGAAATTTAGTATTTAGATTGTTGAACACTTATTGAGACATATATTTCCAGAAAGTCCTACCTTACAAAAAAGGTCCTTTCTCTCCTCTTTTAGCCAACTCATTCACTATGATATTATCCTATTTTTTCATTGTAAAGACCTTTACTGGTATTGGAATTTGTTTATTGAAATGAATGAGAATTGGGATCTAGTCAGCTTTACTCAACCATTCTGTTAAGCCTAAGAAAAAGTACATAATACAGTGTTAAATTAATAACTTTAATCAACAGAGCTTTCTATCTATCAAAAGCTGACTAATTTGTCAATATCTGAAATAAAGCCACCACTTAAAAAAAAAGTGAGTTCTGTAGTTTCACCATTATTCCCCAGTCATACCGGTCATGATCACTTGTTTCTTTGGAAGGTCATAACTTAGCACTTCATAACGATAATAAAGGAACATGCTACTTATACATTGCATACACTGTGCACTGTGGGTTTGAAAACTCTACACCCTGCTACTTTGTAAGTTCCTGGAGGACAAGTGTGGTCTCTTACTCAGTTTTTAAGCACCATATTTCTTTATGTATATGCTCTCCATAGTTTCTCAATAAATCTCTATTAAGCTTTAAAAAAGAATTCTTCACAGTGTGAGCTACATTTAGAGATGAATATTTTATAGTGATAGACCAAACTACCAAAAAAAGAATTGACCTCACTGAGTGATGTCAGCACAACAGTTTTGATGAGAACCTATCATTAACATTGCAATATACTGCTAAGCAAAAACTATTTACCAGGGACAATAGCCCATAATAATACACCAAACAACAAATCCTGAGTAGGCTATTATTAAACATTTTATTTTTCACTCTGGCAGTATTCTCATATTCTTTTCTATTGGCTGTCTCAAGATCTTAAAATGTACTTTTGAAGCATCTGTAATGGTAAATTTATAGATCCAAGAATACAAATGCACTATTAGTTCATTGTTTTAAGATGTTTTAAGAGATTCCCATCCTCTGGCATTATTTATTGAAGATCTTAATACCTTTTTTAGCATACAGAAAAATTGCCTGGACAGACCAAATACTTTCTCAATTTCAACAGTGATCTAAGATATATACAAAGCAGGAACATTGAGTTGGACACTAATAGGTCACATTCTTCTCATTTCTCTGAAGATTCTAGAAGCTACTATGCATCTAACATTAATACTTAAAATGTTTTTAGTTTTCATATAAAACTAAATATCATGTTATACAGCTTGATAAAGACTATGAAAAACTCTTTATATGTACTTACAGGAAAAAATATACTTTCTGTCTACCAGATAAGATTTTAAATGAAATTTTTTCAACAAACAATCTTCTACTCCTAATTCCAGATTACCAATATAAGAAAAGAAATGGATGGGTAAAACAAACAAAAAACTTGCAAAAGAAAACAACATATCCTTTAAGAGTTTTCTTATCCTGGACTTTTCCACATTTATTATTTTCATTCTTTTGAATTTCTTTTAAAGTGTCTGGAAAGCAAAAATAATAATCCATTTTAAAAGTAGTCTAAATGGAGGTTTAGGGATAATTTGTACTTTCTCACATTTTCATATCTTTACAATTTTAAATGAATATATACTTTTTTACATAATAATAAAAATAAATGCCATGACAAATAGGTATCTGTGTTTAGGGAAAATCATATTTAGTGCTGTTTAAAAGCACTGGCTCTAGAATCATTGCTGATACTGAAATTCAGTTCAAATACTGACTTGATCTTGGGCAAATTGCTATCTTCAGTTTATATCTATGCAGTTAGAAGAATAACAAAATTTACCTTATAGTTTTTTTAATAATGAAATGCTACAAACAATGTAAGACATTTTAGAAAATACATGACAATGGTCAACATTCAATTATTTCTCAGTGGAGATAAAGGGTGGGTTCCTTTCATCAAGTTCTACTATCCACAGTCAGGATGCTATCTCAAAGGATAATGACCACCAACTTCAAATACATAAGTTGATTCAGACATGGCTCATTTTACTATTGTAAGCCTCAATACTATTTTATCTATATCAGGATTATAAATGACAGCCCAAGTGGTATTTTGCATATTTTTATGCAGTTACTTATGGAACAAATATTTGCAGAGTATTTACTTTGTGACAAGCCCTGCTCTAAGTGTTAAGACACTGGAAATTCAGTGGCAACAAAACAGTAAAGATGCTTGCTTACATTTCAGTCTGGAAAAAAAATAAAACACAGCAGTAAACCATGATACTCTTTCAGTTCTTGGTAAATACTACGGAAGAAATGCAGAAGCATAATGGACAGAGAGAGGCTACATCATACAGGCAACACTATTTCTGATGGGTCTTTAGGCCTGTCACTGAGGAGGTACATGGAAGTCTAGGGGGTGCTTCCCAAATGGATAAAGCTGCGAGTATCACGTCTTTGATTTTCAAGGGTTGCTATGTACCAGCAGCAAGAAGCTTGTACAGCTAAGGTGGGGGTAAGGTGGGGTGGGGAGATGGAGCTGGAGAGAACAAATATGTGTCCATGTATGTTTGTGAGCATGGAGACTGGCTTATCAGTGATCTTTTAGAGAACTTAGATTTTATTCATCATGTGAATGACAGCCATGAGAAGAGTGGAGGAGCAGTGAGATATATTATGGTCAAAGAGGAGACACAGTCAAAGGAAGTTTTAAAAAAGATGTTGAAAAAGATGTTCATGAAGCAGCTTCATGGACATAATCTTTATGAACGTGTCACTTCAGACTTTTAGGCGGTGCTCATATTTGAAGGCAATAACAAATGAAAGAAATAATATTTAACATATTTACACTTCTTTATTGTGGAAAATTATATATAAATAGAAAATTTTCCATTTTAACCATTTTAAAGTATATAGTTCTATAGCACTAAGCACATTTACATTGTTGGGCAACCTTTACCATCATCTATCTCCAGAACTTTCTCATTTTCCCCAAATGAATCTCTGGACCCATGAAACACTAACTCCCTCTCCCTCCCTTCCCTTAGGAAGGGATTCTGTTCTATTTTCTGTCTCACAACAAACTGTGGAAAATTCTCAAACAGATGGGAATACCAGATCACCTGACCTACCTCCTGAAACCTGTATGCAGGTCAAGAAGCAACAGTTATAAATGGACATGGAACAACGGACTGCTCCCAAATAGGAAAAGGAGTATGTCAAGGCTGTATATTGTCACTCTGCTTATTTAACTTATATTCAGAGTACCTCATGAGAAAGGCTGGGCTAGATAAAGCACAAGCTGGAATCAAGATTGCCGGGAGAAATATCAAAACCTCAAATATGCAGATGACACCATCCTTATGGCAGAAAGTGAAGTGCTAAAGAGCCTCTTGATGAAACTGAAAGAGGAGAGTGAAAAGTTGGCTTAAAGCTCAACATTCAGAAAACTAAAATCATGGCATCCAGTCCCATCACTTCATGTCAAATAGATGGGGAAACAGTGGAAACTGTGGCAGACTTTATTTTGGGGGGCTCCAAAATCACTGCAGATGGTGATTGTAGCCATGAAATTAAAAGACGCTTACTCCTTGGAAGAAAAGTTATGACCAACCTAGACAGCATATTAAAAAGCAGAGACTTTACTTTGCTAAAAAAATGTCCTCTAGTCAAAGCTTTGGTTTTTCCAGTAGTCATGCGGACTACTAGTAGTATATGTTGGACTATAAAGAAGGCTGAGTGCCAAAAAATTGATGCTTTTGAACTGTGGTGTTGGAGAAGACTCTTGAGAGTCTCTTGGACTACAAGGAGATCCAACCAGTCCATCCTAAAGGAGATCAGTCCTGGGTGTTCATTGGAAGGACTGATGTTGAAGCTGAAACTCCAATACTTTGGCCACCTGATGCAAAGAGCTGACTCACTGGAAAAGACCCTGATACTGGGAAAGATTGAAGGCAGGAGGAGAAGGGGATGACTGTGGATGAGATGGTTGGATGGCATTGCCGACTCAATGAACATGAGTTTGAGTAAGCTCCGGGAGTTGGTGAAGGACAGGAAGGCCTGGTGTGCTGCGGTCCATGTGGTCGCAAAGTGTCGGACATGACTGAGTGACTGAAATGGACTGGATTGACTCTATGTATCTCACATATGTGGAATTGTTTATTTCTCCTTTTGTAACTGGCTTATTTCACTTGGCATAACGTCTTCAAATTTAATCCATGTTGTAGCACATGTCAGAATTGCCTTCCTTTTCTCAGCTGAAGAATTCGCTTGAAATGCATGGGATCCAGGTTTGATCCCTGAGTTGGAAGATCCCCTGGAAAGGGGAATGGCAACCAACTCCAGTATTTTTGCCTGGAGAATTCCGTGGACAGAGGAGTGTGGCAGGCTACAGCCCATGGGGTTGCCAAGAGTCAGACATGACTGAGTGGTTAACACTTAAGTCTGAAAATATTCCATTGTGTGTATATACAATATTTTGTTTATTAATTCATTCATTAAAATTTAGGTTGCTTCTAACTTTTGGCTATTGTAAATAATGCTATGAAAATGGGTAGACATATATCTGTCTTTTCTCTTTTAAGGTATGATTTATTTTTCTGGATTTTAACATTAAAATATATCATGTTGGCAATAATACAATAAACCTACTGACAACCTTATTTATTCCCTTATGAACATATGAATATTGGGGAACAAGATATGATTTGATTAAGTTTACCATGGCAGTGGTCTAGAAGTAGCATATTTAAATATTTTTCATGCTACAACATAGTTTGATTTTTGTTTTTGACAGAGAAACTGAAAGTAACATAAAAATAAAGGATTTGCGTATACAAATTAAGCCATTCAAATGAGACAGAAAACCCAGCTACTAATAGATATATACTTTCTGGTTTTAAAAGAGTTAAGTATAAGCAGAGTAAACTAAAAATTTAGATCAACTGATATTTTTATGAATTTGGTCAGTCATTACAATATGTAGTCATTCCATAAACACTCAGTTTTTATTTTCCAACAAGAATGAATCATTCTCACTCATTATCTTGTTATAGAGAAGCAGAAAATGGAGCGAATACAATAAATGCTGCAACTCCCTCATCAAATAAGTGTTTCTGTTTCTACCTTTTCATTGTTTTTGTAGGCACACTTTGACAAGTATTTGCAATATGAAAAAAATGAAAGTGCTAGTTGCTCAGTTGTGTCTGACTCTTTGCAACCCTATGGCCTGTAGCCCGCCATGGCTCCTCTGTCCATGGAATTCTCCAGGCAAGAATACTGGAGACAGTAGCCATTTCCTTCTCCAGGAGATCTTCCTGACCCAGGGATCAACCCAAGTCTCCTTCATGGCAGGCAGCTTCTTTACCATCTGAGCCACCAGGGAATTCTTTGTAAGATCCTTTCTTTCCTTCTCCCTACCATCCTCTTTTCATTCTATAAAAAACAATATGTTGGGAACATTTTTTTCCTCCTATTATTATGACTTTTTAAGTTGGCCAGTTTCAGTGACAAACATTTAAGACTAAGTATGACCTGATAGTTAAGATGAGGTTTTGGGAGACAGATTGTGTGAGGTCAAAATTAACTGTGGCCTCTTCTAGCTGTATGACCCTGGGCAAATTATTCAGCCTCTCTGTGCCTCTTTTTCCTCTCCTTGGAAATGGAAATAAACCCAATACTTCACACAGTTGCTGTGAGTACTCAATAAATTAACATTAATGCATTATTGCTTCAAACACTACCTGGTATGAAATAAGCACTTAAATGTTGCTTACTATTACTTAACATCAAATGTATTTTAAAATTCTCTTCTATATTACATATAGATAATGTATCTTCAGGTTGCAAAATTATGGAACTTAACACTCTGACAATACTTGGGAAATATCTATGGCATCATGTGAATTACTGTGATTTTAACCCTTCAGCATATGTAAGAATCACTCGGATATTGAACAGAAATGTACCCCTGAGGTTCAGATTTGGAGCATCTGGAATAAGGTGACAGTCTCAGTGCTGTGCCTTGAAAACGCTGCACTAGCTAGCTACATCTCCAGCAGAACTCGATGAGCGAGGCACTCCCGAAATCGGAGGCCAGTGTCACTGCCGTTTAAATAAAATAAAATAAAATCGTGTTTGCTGTTAACAAAGACACAGACTTACAAGAAAAAACAATCTCACTCTTTTAGAGATATTTACCAACGATAGTCATAAAAACTTTCCTTTATATTATTAGAAATAACCTATGTAAGTTTGGATATTCTACTTTGTATCCATTGAGGACTCCATAACCATCCAAAAAGTTGTAATTTCATCAGTGTTTCTGATTTTTGTACAGTTCTTCACTCTTTCTCAAGAGTCCATGTCTATCAAACTAGATGCATAACAACTATATGCTTTAAATTATTAATTTTTATTCTTCACTTAAAGGATAAGATTAACCGAGCATATGTTTATTCCAAACTGCATTGTTTTAGAACTCCCCATGGCAATGAATAAATGATAGTCAGACAAAAAGAACGTTATTGTGCTAGGGCTTTTGTAGGGAAAAACATGGTTTTTTGTTTGTTTGTTTTGAATTAATGTATTTCTTGGTTGGTGAAAAGTCACATCAAAGAGAAATTAACATTTTTCTCAGGGACAGTACCAATGGATTGTGAGCCAGGTAGAAAAATTCACCTCCTGCCTGCATGGCCTTTATTTGGTAAAGTTTATATAGGTTTGTTTTTGCCAAGATTGGATGGCGCTACTGAGAATAACAATCAAGTAGAGCATTCTTATTTATTTATTTTTTTATTTCCTCCTTTCTCGTATTCACAATGTAGAAAATTACCATTGACTGGCTTTTTGAAATGATTTCCTCATTTGTCCTTAAGTGGCCACACTAAATAAATCTCTGAAGGACAGAAAAATCAATGCTCATACATCAGGCCAGTTAAAGCTGCTCTTCACCCAATCTATTTAGTGGGCTGCTCACCTGTTCTGAAATGACAGAGGACAGGTAACAATTTGGGGATCAGACTCTGCTTAAATCTGATCTGGCACAGGAAGTGCTGACTCGTTCACAAAGAGACCCAGCCCCTCGCCAGGTCCTCAAGGGTGCCTGTGCTTGGGTGGGGTTCTCTCCCACTGCACCACCACATAGCTCAGATGGTCGTGCGCCAAGAGCACGAGGATGGACATGGCACTGTGGGTCACCACTAGCCAGAAACTCAGAAGTTTTCACTTGGGATAAACTGGATTCGGGGCTTCCCTGATAGCTCAGTTGGTAAAGAATCCGCCTGCAATGCAGGAGACCCCGGGTTGATTCCTGGGATGGGAAGATCCCCTGGAGAAGGGAAAGGCTACCCACTCCAGTATTTTTGCCTGGAGAATCCCCATGTATTGAGGAGCCTGGTAGCCTATATACCATGGGGTCACAAAGAGCCATAAGCAGAGCACAGCACAGTACAAACTGGATCCTCTGTAAAAAGAATTCCTCTTTGAAGACTATTTAAACATATTTAGTTGAAATGACATCTTCACAATCTAAAGATCTAGTCTACGCTTTGAGATGGGGTAACATGACAACATGACAACATGGAAAGACCATCTCCCCGGGTTGGTAGGTGCCCAATATGCTACTGGAGACCAGTGGAGAAATAACACCATAAAGAATGAAGAGACAGAGACAAAGCAAAAACAGCACCCAGTTGTGGATGTGATTGGTGATGGAAACAAGGTCCAATGCTGTAAAGAGCAATATTGCATAGAACCTTTTATGTTAGGTCCATGAATAAAGGCAAATTGGAAGGAGTCAAAGAGAGATGGCAAGAGTGAATGTCAACATTCTAGGAATCAGCGAACTAAGATGGACTGGAATGGGTGAATTTAACTCAGATGACCATTATATCTACTACTGTGGGCAGGAACCCCTTAGAAGAAATGGAGTAGCCATCATAGTCAACAAAATAGTGTGAAATGCAGTACTTGGATGTAATCTCAAAAATGAAAGAATGATTTCTGTTTCCAAGGCAACCTCTATTCAATATCACGGTAATCCAAGTCTATGCCCCGACCTGTAATGCTGAAGAAGCTGAAGTTGAACGGTTCTATGAAGACCTACAAGACCTTTTAGAACTAACACCCCCAAAAATGTCCTTTTTATTATAGGGGACTGGAATGCAAAAGAAGGAAGTCAGGAAACACCTGGAGTAACAGGCAAATTTGGCCTTGGAGTACAGAATGAAGCAGGGCAAAGGCTAATAGAGTTCTGCCAAGAGAACGCACTGCTCATAGCAAACACCCTCTTCCAACAACACAAGAGAAGACTCTACACATGGACATTACCAGATGGTCAACACCGAAATCAGATTGATGATTTTCTTTGCAGCCAAAGATGGAAAAGCTCTATATAGTCAGCAAAACAAGACCAGGAGCTGACTGTGGCTCAGATCATGAACTCCTTATTGCCAAATTCAGACTTAAACTGAAGAAAGTAGGGAAAACCAGTAGACTATTCAGGTATGACCTAATTCAAATCCCTTATGACTATACAGTGGAAGTGAGTAATATACCTATGGGACTATATCTGATAGAGTACCAGATGAACTATGGGTGGAGGTTGGTGACATTGTACAGGAGACAGGGATCAAGACCATCCCCAGACAAAAGAAATGCAAAAAAGCAAAATGGCTGTCTGGGGAGGCCTTACAAATAACTGTGAAAAGAAGACAAGCTGAAAGCAAAGGAGAAAAGGAAAGATATACCCATTTGAATGCAGGGTTCCAAAGAATAGCAAGGAGAGATAAGAAAGCCTTCCTCAGTGATCAGTGCAAAGAAATAGAGGAAAAACAATAGAATGGGAAAGACTAGAGATCTCTTCAAGAAAATTAGAGATACCAAGGGAATATTTCATGCAAAGATGGGCTCAATAAAGGACAGAAATGGTATGGACCTAACAGAAGCAGAAGATATTAAGAAGAGGTGGCAAGAATATACAGATGAACTGTGCAAAAAAGATCTTCACGACCCAGATAATCACGATGGTGTGATCACTTACCTAGAGCTAGACATCCTGGAATGTGAAGTCAAGTGGGCCTTAGGAAGCATCGCTACAAACAAAGCTAGTGGAGGCGATGAAGTTCCAGTTGAACCATTTCAAATCCTCAAAGATGATGCTGTGAAAGTGCTGCACTCAATATGTCAGCAAATTTGGAAAACTCAGCAGTGGCCATGGGACTAGAAAAGGTCAGTTTTCATTCCAATCCCAAAGAAAGGCAATGCCAAAGGACATTCAAACTACCACACAATTGCACTCATCTCACATGTTAGCAAAGCAATGCTCAAAATTCTCCAACTAGGTTTCAATGGTACTTGAACTGTGAACTTCCAGATGTTCAAGCCGGTTTTAGAAAAGGCAGAGGAACCAGAGATCAAATTGCCAACATCCACTGGATCATCGTAAAAGCAACAGAGTTCCAGGAAAAAACATCTATTTCTACTTTAATGATTTTGCCAAAGCCTTTGACTGTGTGGATCACAATAAACTGGAAAATTCTGACTGATGTTGAAGCTGAAATTCCAATACTTTGGCCACCGTATGTGAAGCACTGACTCATTGGAAAAGACCCTAATGCTGGGAAAGATTGAAGGCAGGAGGAGAAGGGAATGACAGAGGATGAGATAGTTGGATGGCATCACTGACTCAATGGACATGAGTTTGAGTAAACTCTGGGAGTTGGTGATAGACAGGGAGGCCTGTCATGCTGCAGTTCATGGGGTCGCAAAGAATCAGACACGACTGCATGACTGAACTGAACGGAACATGATAACAATGTTTGACTTAAACAAGCTTATTTCTGGGCAATATTATTTCAGTCCCTATTGCTGGGTGTTTCATTGCTATTGCATTCCTGTTGCCAGTATTTTGGGATTTCCTATCCCTGGTTTTTATTACTAGCATACAAATAGCTTGCTATTAAATGCTGTTATGGAATTAACAGATTCAAGGTAATGGATAATTCGTAGGGACTGCCCTCTACTCAGCTCATTTGGAAATGACAATGTTTTGCAAGCAGTGGGGACTTTTGTGTGAGAAAGATGGTTTCAAACACACATTCCTCTGCATGTGTGAAAGTTGGTTAGACTTTTTCAGATTCAGATTTATGTATACAACTCCTTGTTAAAATCTCATTCATACAGGTAACACAAGAGGAAATGAAATAAAGCATGTGAAACTCCCATGGTTTGGCACATCCAAGAAACTTATTAAATGGTAGTTAAGATGAAACATTAAGCCCAGAGAGGTTAAGTGAAAACAGCACCAAACTGTTGAGGGGAGGGAAACAAATCTTGACAGATCACGGGCTCTCTACTGGATTTCAGGTGTTTATGTGTACACACACATACATATACAGGTAAGGAAAGCAAGGGTCTCCTCTACTTAGTAACTAGCAATGTAACTTTGAAAGCCCTCTTTTCAATGTCCAAGCAGGATCTTTGAACGTTAAGATTTCCATCATTACTAAATATACAGTGGTAGTTGTGATATTTTTGCGATTATTCCCTGGAGAAGGCAAATAGGCCATTTTTCAGAAGTCAAAAGGACTGCTTTCCTTCTTGAAAAGGTCTGGGTAAGGTTTTATTTGACAAGATCTTAACTTTATTTTATGAGTGTTTTCATTTTCCAGAGGGACTTGCAAAGACTGCACCGTATCTTAGAGTGATACCAGCTCCAGTGGGTATTCATAAGAAAAGGCAGAACTATGTTTCTGTAGCCCCTCAGAAAACTGCTTTTTAAGACCCCAGAGGTTTAAACCTTGTGGCTAGATGATATCAGTGATCTCTGCTAATGGACTATCTGGCAGTCTCGTGCACCATTAAAAGATGAGGATACCTTACTTGAATTTTGCAAACCAGGAAAAATAGGTTTGAGGTCTCTCAGAGTTGTGGCTGACATCCCTTAGACTAATTTGGAGGAACCAGCTCCACTCAGGGGCTCGTGGACTTTGTTTGAAGTGGTAAGGGAACAAACCTGTGCTCTTGGGACAGTCTCCTTTTTTTTGTTTCATCCCACAGTTTGTCTTACTCTGCACGTTCTACCTCGGGTCACCGTCTCCATGCTATGACTTTTCTGCCTATGTAAAGACTCCTGAGTGTGTAACTCAGCTTGGCTCACAGGATCTTTACACCCAACTCTTTCAAAATCAGTGATATTCTCTACCTCATGCTGATTCAAATCCAGCCAATATCTCTTTCATTCCCTATTTGGTTAATAGAACCTGGGAATTACGCTTTATTTCCGCCTTTTCCCATACTGGGTCCTTAACTGATGTGGAATCTGATTTCCTGTAAATCCCTTGATTCTGTCCCAGTCTCTTAATCCTCTTATTCTGTCCACTTCACTACGTCTATGGCAATAGACTTTTATTGAAATTAGTACCTGTGTTAATTCATCTTCTATACTGTTTGTGATGATGGCATACCTCTGCTCACAGTCTCTTAACATCAGCCAGACAGCATCTGGTCCCTCATCTTTTACCACTCTTCTTTCCAGTCCGATCTAACTACTTTCTTTTTTCCAGATAAATCATAGCATCACCTTCCTCTATTCCCTTTATCATACTGCTTTTTTATAAACTTAAAATGCCTTCCATCATTGGCAAACTCTTATCCTTTAAGATTCAGCTGAATATTACCTTTGCAGTATTCCTTAACTGACCCAGAAAAAGTCAAAGCCCTCTCCTCTGGATAATATCTACTGAGAATGATCATACTTAGTAGAACTCGTCTACGTGTCCTGTGTCTCTGAAGTTCAGGAGATCCTTGTGAGCCAAAGTCATGTTTTCATGGCAAACATGACTTTCATGAGCCCCAGTACTGAAAAAGGTCAGTTTTCATTCCAGTCCCAAAGAAAGGCAATGTCAGAGAATGCTCAAACTACCGCACAATTGCATTCATCTCACACACTAGCAAGGTAATGCTCAAAATTCTTCAAACCAGGCTTCAATAGTACAGGAACTGTGAATGTCCAGATGTTCAAGCTGGATTTAGAAAAGGCAGAGGAACAAGAGATCCAATTGCCAACATCCTCTGGATCATCAAAAAAGCAAGAGAGTTCCAGAAAAACATCTACTTCTGCTTTATTGACTATGCCAAAGTCTTTGACTGTGAAAAATTCTTCAAGAGATGGGAATACCAGACCACTTGACCTGGCTCCTGAGAAATCTGTATGCAGGTCAGGAAGCAACAGTTAGAACTGGACATGGAACAACAGACTGGTTCCAAATAGGGAAAGGAGTACATCAAAGCCGTATATTGTCACCCTGCTTATTTAACTTATGTGCAGAGTACATCATGAGAAATGCTGGGTTGGATGAAGCACAAGCTGGGATTGAGATTGCTGGGAGAAATATCAGTAACCTCAGATATGCAGGTTACTTATGGCATGCTTATGGCAGAAAGTGAAGAAAAACTAAAGAGTCTCTTGATGAAAGTGAAAGAGGAGAGTGAAAAAGTTGGCTTAAAGCTCAACATTCAGAAAACTAAGATCATGGCATCCAGTCTCAGCACTTCATGGCAAATAGATGTGGAAACAATGGAAACAGTGAGAAACTTTATTTTGGGGGGATCCAAAATCACTGCAGATGGTGACTGCAGCCATGAAATTAAAAGACGCTCCTTGGAAGAAAAGTTATGACCAACCTAACAGCATATTAAAAATCAGAGACATTACTTTGCCAAAAAAAGGTCTGTCCAGTCAAATCTATGGGTTTTCCAGTAGTCATGTATGGATGTGAGAGTTGGACTATAAAGAAAGCTGAGCACCAAAGAATTGATGCTTTTGAACTGTGGTGTTAGAGAAGACTCTTGAGAGTCCCTTGGACTGCAAGGAGATCCGACCAGTCCATCCTAAAGGAGATCAGTCCTGGGTGTTCATTGGAAGGACTGATGTTGAAGCTGAGACTCTGATGTGAAGAACTGACTCATTGAAAAGACCTTGATGCTGGGAAAGATTGAGGGCAGGAGGAGAAGGGGACAACAGAGGGTGAGATGCTTGGATGGCATCACCAACTTGATGGACATGAGTTTGAGCAAGTTCTGGAAGTTGGTGAAGGACAGGGAGGCCTGGGGTGCTGCAGTCCATGGGATCACAAAGACTCAGACATGCCTGAGTGACTGAACCAAACTGAATACTGCTTAGGGTTCTCTAGTGGTGATGAGGGAGCAATGGATTGACAGATAAGATAGGAAAGTATATGTAGTCTTATGGGAGATCAGAATAGTAGTTGGAAGAAGAATAAGAACCAAGATGAAGGCTGAGAGTCTGGAATAATGAGCACTGGACTGAAAGTGGGACTAGAGGGGAAAAAAAAATAGATTCCTACACCTTTAGTTAGATCTATTCATATCAACATTTTGAACAGCTTGTACCAACTTAAAATGACATCTATTCTGACATCTTGGAAACTTTTGAAAAGAAATAGATTCACTACAATAAATTTTTTAAGTGAAAAAGTATTTGTTCCATCTTCAAGAAATCTACCAGTTGCTAAAAGCAAGCAAGGGGTATAATAAATATACTCTAACTGAAACGACAAGTCTCAGAGAGAAGAAGGGACACCCCTCAGACTCTTTGTCCACCTCACTAGGGTGTAAACCTGCACAAGCCAAGCTACAGAGATGATTTCCACCCTCATAGTGTTACACAGTTGTCATTGGCATAATCGCACGGGGACCAATCAATGCCATACAAATATTTTGATACACATGCCTTTTTCTCTGAGTTTTCAGTAAATTAAAGATGGATGAATGTGAACAGGCAAAAAGAAACTACATCTGTGTGTTTTTCTTCAAGGAGACCACAGTTCAATGTGACTTGGAGTGTAGTAAATTAAATGTAAGAGACATATTTAAATGTTGCTCTTGGCTCAGATATGAGGCAAAATAAGGAAGTAGCAGGATGCTAAAAGTTGTTGCAGGCTGTGGAAGTGAGGGCTTCTCTTTCTTTTTGGAGCTAGTCAGATATCTGGAACAGTCTCAGTAACTTCAAATACTCTGAAAGCATGAGTGTTTTGAATTTAGATAAGAACAGGCCCAGGGAACTTACGATCTTAGTTAGAGTCCCTATATGAGTAAAAACCATTTCTTTTCAATTTACTCCCACAATTACTGAGTACAGATTGCATGGGAGGCTCTGTGCTGGCCAGTGATAACACAAAGGTGAACCAAGTACCAGGGAATTTATAATCTAGTGGGAGAGTGAGCCACATAAACAGTTAACTCAGTACTATGTGATAAACGTGAAGACAACCTGGAGCATTACAAGTTTTGTGGTAGTATTAGCAGCTCTGCAAAGAGACTCACAACTTAAATCAAAACAGAGATATACCGTAGAGACCTAAAGTCAGACATGGCTTGAGTTGTGACTCACACAGCTGTGGAGGGAACTGCAGACTTGGTTTTCAGCTTTCCATTCATTTCTGACTGCTGTAACTCTGGTTTTTCATACTTCAGTTCAATCTAATCAGGCTATTTCAAGCTTGTCAGAATATAATGTCAAAAGAATATTACAACCGTGATTGGAAAGAACATAAGATTAATTTGAAGTTAAAACCGCTGCCAGTCAACTAGTAAATTGCAGCTTCAACTGTTCTTCCTAGCAGTCTATGCACTGATCCCTTCTTTCCAGTTTTAATCCTCATTACCCTTCTACCTGATGCTTCTCATTCGGAGCCTTTTTCTTTTTTATGAGTGTGATTTTTGCCCACCTCTCACTTTGGATCTTCAGGCCATGATACTTATCTTTCTTCATTTTATTTCTATCCCTCTTTCCTGAGCAGGCATGCTCAGTCCTGTCTGACTCTTTGCGACCCCATGGATGCAGCCTGCCAGGCTCCTCTTGTCCGTGGGATTCTCCGGGCAAGAATACTGCAGTGGGATCTTCCCACCCCAGGGATTGAACTCATGTCTCCTGTATTGGCAAGTGGATTCCTTACCACTGTGCCACCTAAGAAGCCCCATATCCTTCTTTCCTAACCCAGGTCAATTCCTTGGTCTTTTATAATACCATATAGTCATCAATATATTTAATATTAACTTGTTTGAAAATAAAATCTTTGTTTTTGCTGCCAATTTTATTCCTCATAAATCTTCCTCCATCTCAAGAAATGCCAGCTTGATCTACCTCCTTAGGCCAAAATTCTGGAACCTTTTCCTGAACACTAGGCATCCAATCCATCAGTGAATTCTGCCTGGTAATCCTCAAAGTATATCCGGATTTTGACCACTTTGCTCTGCACCTTTCATCACCACCCCAGAGCCCCCAATATTGACCCAAAGGCACTACTGTCTGAATAATCTTCTAATTGTTCTTCTAACTTGTCTACTCTCTCCATCCTTGCCCTTCTTCAATCTATTGAGTGTGTAAGTCTTTCAAAGTATGAGTTAGATCTCTTTTTTTGCTTAAAAGTCAATTTTTTTCATGTTTACAAAATTCCTATGCAATCTGTGCTTTTTCCTCCCCCAGCAAATCTTTCAACTTCATTTCTTTTACTCTCTCTTTCTGTCTGCTCTTAGCTACCCTGTAAACTCCTGGAAGATTAGCTTCTGTTTTGCTCACAATTAGTGTTTAGAAAAGTATCTGGCATTCTAATACTGCTAGTAATAACCAGCTTATACAATGCTAATTTTGAACCAAGGACTATTTTATGTTACTAGCATACATTATCTCATTTATGCTTCATAATAGTCTTAGGAGAGGTATGATTATTAGGCTAATTTTACAGATAGGGAGTTGAGGGACAGAGCAGTAGTATGTACTCAATCACTATTTGTTGAGTTATCTCATTCAGATAACAGTCACTGAGTGGGAACTCTGCAAGCCAGTTTTCTAATGTATAAGATAGGTATTGGTTTGTACACCTCAAGGGACTTTTATAAAAAAGAGGAAGGAATGAGTGGGTAAATATATGAAAGTGTCATTTAAACACAAAGCCCCATACATATTGCTCAGTTTCCCTAACTCAATTTATCAATATTTGGCTCCTTTTGTTTAACAAATGACGAGAATCTGACTTCCCATACCGCCTGTCATTACTTTACTCCTTTTTGTCTGACTCAGAGATCACTTTCTCCAGGAAGCCTTCCTTGAATGCCCACCCTCTTCTGCTGTCCCTGTATCTACTACTTTGGGCTTTGATGTACCTTGCATACTCCTTGTTTGTTTTCTTCCTCCTTTATCAGACCAAGAAGGCTTTGAAGACACTTTGTGGCACCCACTTCTGAATTCCAAAAGTCAGGCACACAGGAAGTGCCAATTACATGCTTATTAAATGAATGGATAACCCAATAACATATATTATGATGGACAATTTAAAGAAATAGAACAATCTTTGAACCTGAATGGGCATTAAACTCTATATCTAGGAAGAAAAAAAAATCTAGATTGATGGATTGAACTAAATGTCCTATTCAGATTAATCACCACATAAGCTAGTGCTTTTCCATAAAGAGACATGTGATACCCATCCTTCTGTTGTTTTAGTAGCTTTTCCGTAAACCAACACTGAAGTTCTACTTGCAGTAAAAGTCAGAGAACAACCAGGAGTGTTCCAAATTTTAGAGAAATATTAACTGCTCTGAAAAAATACCCACAACTTAATTCAAAACAAAGACAGAACGTAGAAGCCTAAAACTATACACGGCCTGACTTGTACACCAATACAGCTGTGAAGGGAACTTTGCAGACTTGCTTTTCATTTTTTTCAGCTTTTCATTTATTTCTGACTTTTGTTAACTCTGGTTTTTTTATACTTCAGTTCAATCCTATCAAGCTGTTTCAAGCTTTTCAGAATATAAAGTCAAAAGAGTATTACAACGGTGATTGGAAAGAACATAAGATTAATTTGAAGTAGAAAGAAGGCATTTTATAAATGAACGTGAAATGCCTGGAGGGCTACCAAGAATACCCAGCTATGCACTAGTTTTTCAGCTCAGATTTGCTGCACACAGCATGCCATGGCCTTGGGAGAAAACCCCATGTCAAATGTCACTGGAAGCTGCTCAGCCAGGCACATAGAAAGGCACATTGCATCAATGGTATATGACAAGCCTGGTGGTGATTTTTCTGCTTCGGTGGCCAACTCGTCCAAAGCCTGGACAAGTCAACACACAAATAGTTCATAAAGAACGAGGTTGTTAGAATCATATTTACAAGGCAGTGACTAGGATGCTTCTTTTAATGAACATTTCACATTTCCATGTAGCCAGGAATGTCTCAACCACTAAAATATTCAGAGAAGCAGATACTAAACTATTGGGGATAGAGGGAATTTTCTAACAAAAGTACCATTAGCTCAATAGTCATTCTAATCTGCAGAAAAAAACTATTTCTCATCAATGTGTTTTGAAGTTGCTATCTTATCCTGCATTACTTTTGCATAGAACAGTACTATGCATTTCTTGAGCCCCATATAGAACAGATATCTTTGGCATTCAAGTAGGAAAAATGATGGAGGTGTATGTAATACACATCTTGCACCAGGCAACTGCTAGGTTTTTTTTTTTATACATTTGATTAATTTCATAACAATGAAATCAACATCAATGATGATGGTGGTAGTAGTGGTAAACTGATCAGTAGATTATTGATCTTTTTATAGGTTCAAGGCACTTTGCTAAGTACTTCACATGTATTATCTTATTTAATGTTCACAACAATACTCTTGAGGTAGGTTATAAGGAACTAATTTTATATCAGTTAGGTACTTTGCTCAATGTCAGACAGCTAGTAATTGGAGGATCTGGGATTCAAGCTGTGTTGGTCATATTTTGAGACCCTCAATTGCTCCTCAATTAATTTAATCTTAAATTAGAATTCATCTTGTCCAGTACTTTTTTTTCCTCCCTGACTTGTCTCTGGATTGTTACAAAGTGTTCCTGGAGACATGTTCAAGGATTTGGGGAGCGTTCTCAATGCCCCCTTTTCCAGGCTCAAATGGACATATTTGACTTTGGCTTAAAATTTCAAGTAAATACACAAATTTAGGAATCAGATGTGGGCTTTAATCCAGACCTCACAATTCTCATGAGCTTCAGGCAAAATACTGAGCCTCTTAGGGGCTGGGTCTCCTTACATGGGATGAGAGTTGCTGTTTCCTGGTTATTTGGAGGAGTTAAGGTATGGCAAGCCACTCCAGTATTCTTGCCTGGAGAATCCCTTGGACAGAGTGGACAGAAGAGGCTGTCTGGCCACAGTCTATGGGGGTACAAAGGGTCGGATAGGGCTGAGCAGCTAACACTTTCAAAAGTAAATTATGGAGAGTGCTGGAGCCTGGTGGATGTTCAACTAACGCTTGTTATTAAATTACCATATCATTCCATTTTCCATCACAATATCTTCATGACATTACATGCTGAGACTGGAAATTTTAATATCTTGATGAATGGACTATGTGTCCTTTGACATTTATGGACAATTTATTCTGGGCACAGTGCCAATTGTTTTATATCTGCTGCGTTAGTGCAATTTGCTTCACAATAATACCATGTAAGTGATCCCATTATCATCTTCACTTTATAGCAGAAAACTTGGCGTCTTCAAGAGGTTAAATAATTCCCTGAAAGAGTCAGCTCTAGTAATCGGTGGCATCTGGGTTCTTCCGGACTTGATCCCAAAGCACACCACCAAACCACTGTCCTCTTCACCTCTGTGACGCTTGACCTTTCTGCTCCATCTTGTCCCATGACAAACTGTGGTTTTTGTTCTTGTTAAGAGGTGTGTCTGTGAACTCTCCCACTCCAATTGTGGTTTCATCAAATAAAAATAGTATTACATGGGATGTCCTCTTCCATGACTACACAGATGCTGACCTCTCTGCATCAAGGCTGTCTCTTGTTCAGAATCAAACGTAGCACATGTAGCTAGAGACTACCCCCTCCCTTTCCCTTCCCTTCCTTCTCAGCTGTAATCACTTTCCTGACATTGGTAGGTGTAGACATAACTTCCATAGTTTATAAAATATAGGTCTCTCTGTAAGCAATATATCATAGACATTTTTAAAGTTTTTATATTTTTTTTAAAAAGGCCTTTTTTACATCGAATGTATTTTGACAAGTTCAAATCACTTCATACTTTTAAAAGATTTACCTTGGTGTTTCAAAATCCTTGGCTATTGCAATTTATTCAGGTCAGTATTTGTAGATAGAGTTCATTTGTTTTCATTTTGGTTCACGGTTGAACTGTGTGAACAAAGTTTATCCACTTACGTAGAGAAGAATAATTGGGTTGTTGCTATGTTTCACTCTTACAAAGGGAGTAGACCTGAGCGTTTTTGTACATAAATTAAAATGAAAATGTGCCAGTTTCACTATGGAATTCATCTAGTAGGAAAACTAGTGAGTCAGGGCTTGTGAGCATGTTCAATTTTACCAGCTGTTCTAAAGCTGCTCTCCTTTGTAGGCGGTACTAAGTTTACTTCAACCAATAATGTCTGGGAGTCTTACCTTTCCATAACTTCATTACTACCTTGGAATAAGACTAATTTGAGTCAATATCTCTTAATTGGTACTTCAGATGTTATTAGTGAGCTTTAACATCTTTTGATACTTTTACTGACATCCTAATTTTTTCTCAATGGAATGCCTACTCTATTGCCCATTTTTATTCTAGGCTAATTTGATTTTTAAAAAATATATTTTCTTTGTTTTGGCTTGTCCTTTCACTTTTTAAAGTTTCTTTTTATATCATGTAAGTTTTTAATCCTAGCAGGGTCCTCTTGAACAATCATTGCTCTTATGGTTTTTGACTCATGATTTAAAAGAAAATCATTCACCAAGAAGCTGCTCAAGGCCTGGGGAAATTGGTAGACCCAGAAAGGACCACTCTTGCAGGCAGCCTCTGTTCATCCACCTCTCAAGCCAGACTTTCCCGGAATCTTCCACATTCACTGGAGTCTTCCTTCAGGTCTCTTCCCCGCTGGCCCCTGCCTCTTCCTTGGTTCATGAAGTAAAATCTCTCCCACATGCTTCTGCTTTCAAGCCCCCATCAGCATATAAGCCTTTGTAACTGCTTGGGTCAGAGACAAGAGCAGCAAAGGGAATAGGGAATACTCGTTCTAGAGTCTTCCCATAATAATCCAGTAGTTATTCTCAACTATTGACCAATTTATTTCTTTCATTGAGCTTATTTGAAGGAGTGAGTTTATATGTGTAACATATTTTACTTTTCTCACAGTTCCCTAGTGGTTATTCACTTATCACTGCAGAAATGGCATTTTTTGTGAGGTGCATGTTTATGTTATTTTTCCTCTTGTCTGACTTCTCTTTTCTGTCAGTTCCCTGGGGATATGAACCATCTCTGTTCACAGTTACACCAAGTTATGCTGGGATAGAGCAAGTATAACAAAAATTTCTGTTAAATGAATTAACAAATGAGAGACTGAATTTCCTTACAATATTTGGGAGGTTGCTATGCTCTGTAGCTAACTGAGGCTACAGCTTACAGACCACTGAGCTAAAGATGAGTTTATAAACTTTCATGAAAATTGATGAACTAAGAAATACACATGCCTGGATAAAAGGTCATGTGACTTCACTCTTAGATAATGCCTACAGAATATCAAACTTCCTTCCCCAAATCTATGTTGAATCTCCCCCAGCATTCTAGTATGTTTGAGGCCAGGGGTTGGCACACTATTCATCTTGACTATAGTAGTTTCAGTGAGATAAAATTTAATGACAATGTATACACTATTTCTATTTTGTAGAGATGACTGAGACACAAAGAAACCAAAGTTTTAAGGTCACACAATCAGTCAGCAACAGTGTAAGAAAATAAGATGCTTATAATGGCAAACATTCCTTTGTAGTGAGATCAATTAAATGATAAAGCAGCCACTTGTGGTTTTAGAAGCTCCCAAAGAAAGCTGGCAGAAGTACTTGAATTGACAGAGAATGTGTTATATCAGAGAAACAAATTATAGGAGGCAATTTATAATTTGATAGGGAGAAGACATTGTGGAAAAAAGAGAGAAATCAGGACCTATTACCAGATATGGGAGAATAGGCCACATATATAACTTGGAGAAAAAGTGAATTTGTGAGGAATAGCAATGTCCATATTGCATCATGCAGGTAAAAGATGTAGTAGTATACTTCTTTTGCTTTTTTCTGGGCAGATTTTATACACAGGCTTTAAAATGATTGTATGTGTATGGTCTTCCCTGGAAAGGGAGTCAAAACTAGGGAGTCAAGGAGGAGGATGCACTAGGTAATGTGTACAGGATCGCACAAATCTGTATATATGCAAACAGTGATTGCCTTGGCACAATACAGGACTCTTCCAGTCTCTCTTATTTTTCATCTTTTTAGTCCCAGTCTTGGCCAGTTCCATTCCTACCATACTCAGATTTCTCAATGCCCAGAGATACAGCTCTACCACCTAAACAGCTTGGCAGCATGATTCCAAGTCTCCCATTGGGCTGTATCAATTTTTCATCAGTCTGATCTTATCATGAAGCTGCAACTTTAGATAAACTATCAACAACTGTAGATACTTTCTTATCTTAGTCCACTGTCAAGAATTCTAAATTCCCAGACCCATCGGTCATCCTAAACCATTTTTATAAAATAACAACAGTGGAAATGACCGACTTGACCAGTCTAGAGCATCCTTACAGCTGCTAGGTTGCCTCTTTGGAGCTGCGGTACCCAAGCAGAAGGCTTGAGTTGCTGCGTTAAGACCCCAATGTCTTTACCATCAGCAAATCTTTCTTGTCAGCTTTTCACTTGTGAAATTTAGCTCATGAATCTTACATATATTCAACTCCACCATCTTTTTTGTGATTTTTGTTTTGTCTTAAAAACCAAAGAAATGTATTTATATATTAAATAGTAGTGTCATCAATCATGATTTCTTTTAGATACAGATTTAGGCTACAGGCTTTATTGTAGTGAATGGCTTCTCTTTGTGTTTCACAGCAGAAAAATTTTAACTCTCCTTGGACTTGAAGGTTAATTAATAATAATTAAATCTATTTCTCCTAGGTGCCAAATCACTTATATAAAAATAAAATGCTTTGGTTAACCATATTATGTTTAGTGTTGTCAAACATTCAAATGTCCCAAGATTTTGGTACAATATAAAAAGAATAAGTAATTTGCAGAATTTTTGTTGTTGTTGTTCAAATATCATGATATAAAAATGGGTAAATGTCTACACACTAAACCCTCAAGTCTATTTTTCTACAGGACTCAAGGATATAATCTTAAATTTGAAATGAGTATTAATAAAAATGCTTGATATCATTGAAAGAGCAGGAGATTTATTTTTGAAGTGTAAGTTTTACTTTTGTAATGATGACTCACATATGAGGAATAGAAAATATTGTACTGTGAATTTAAGGTTCTCTTCATCCATATCAATGAGCTAACCGCAAGTACTGATCTTCTTTTTAATATATTCTCATTGAGTCGGCAGAAAGGACAGATGGCCCGTTTTTCATGTCTATGGATGTGTTCGATGTTAGTAACAGTCATTATAACCTTAAGACCTAAAGTCTGTTTTACCACTAGTGTATTTCATTTTAGGGCATGTCAACAGCAAATAATTCTTTGAAATTATTGTGGTGTTTAAAAAGAATAAGGTTGTTCATGTTTATAAGATAACATATTCTGTAGTTTCTTTGGCTTATAGAGAACACTGCTATAATTAAAAACAAGCAAATGTAAATATCTGAAAATGCCATTTCTACTATCATATTCTGATACATTAATTTTATTTGACTTATCGCTCTATAAAATATCTAGGTAGTTAAATAACATATGATCTCAATTTAAATGAAATAATCTGAATTAGTGGGAATTTTGTTAGATAAAATTTCCTGTTCTACATTCTAAAAGATAAATCCCACAAATATATGCCAATCATCTTACAAAGTTCTAAGGTTTTTATAGCCTGGACTTGGGGCCTTTGATCTATCTAGTACTCCATACATCACAGGAGCCATTTAAATCACTGACTTTAATATGGATTATACAACAAAATAAAAATTATTCCTCTATTAATCGCTGCTTCAGGGAAAGATTAAAATCATTGGCATATCCTCTCAAATTCTTTGCAGCTTGTAACAGTACTTTCTATAGTAGTCTCATTTTTTTTCCCCACGGTGATTGTATGTTAAATATTTTCTATTATTTCTTTTTTCCCTCCAAATTTTATAGAGTATTTCAAAATACCCTAAATCAGAAATGTTCAATGTTCTGGGGATTCTGCATTGTATCCTAAATCAGTCCCCTATCAGAAAATAATTTTTAGGTGGACCTTGTGTAGTCTTTTAAGTCATGTGACTTTTAATTCAATCCCTTAACATAGCTGAGTTTACTTTATCAGTTTCCATTGAGTACCGTTCACTCTCTGTGAAGTTGTAACACGTGTTTACGTATCCATTAGCATCCAGGGGCAAGCCAGTATACAGAAGCCCTTCATAAATATATAAACCAGGAAATAACTCCCCTCTCTTTCCCTGTATATGCATGTGTGTGTATATACATACATAGATATGTTTGCTGGGAAAGATTGAAGGCAGGAGGAGAAGGGGATGACAGAAGATGAGATGGTTGGATGGTATCACTGACTCCATGGACATGAGTTTGAATAAGCTCTGGGAGTTGGTGATGGACAGGGAAGCCTGGCCTGCTGCAGTCCATGGGGTCACAAAGAGTTGGACACGACTGAAAGACTGAACTGACTGATATATGTTTCTCTGTGTGTGTATGTATATATGTGGCTAGCATGTAATGTTATATTGTGTATTTATATTATATATAATTTACATAATTATGCAATATATAATTATATTTTATAATGGTTTCTATATGTAATTATATAATTTTTAAAGAAAACAGTTCTGGCATAAAATAGAATCTTACAGAATATTCTGTCTTTCAAATAGCAGCTATGGGTTCTACCTTTAATAGGCTATTAGTATTAGATAAAATCATGGAAAACATGAAAGGCTTTTAGTAAAGCCATGGGTATAATTAGAACAGTTTTGAGCATTGCATTATAACATGTACCTCAATTACTCCAGATGTACATAATTAATGTTATTTTTAATAATTTTTAATTAAGCTCCTACTGTGTGTCAGACAATGAACTGAGTGCTTCACATATATTTTCTATTTTCATCCTCACAATGACCTTCAAATAAGAAAGACACCAACACTCTTAACTGTTCAGCGATGAGATAATTGATGGGCTAGAGGGAGTAAGATCTTAAAGTGGAATGGAAGGAGGTGCAGAAGCCAGAATTCAGTGCCAGCTCAGCTGACACTGCAGAGAGCATGCTTCTCTGCAGTATGTCTCTGCCCATCAAATGGTGGTCAGAAAGTTTAGTTAGAACTGGAGAGTGATCGTAGGTGGAAAAAAAGGGTAACCCTAGGTGGTGGTTCTATGAATAGCTTACAGAGATCTCAGAAAAATGTTCTTTCATGGGAAGTAACAGTTTCAAAAACCAGAAATACAATGCTCAATTTTAGTTCCAAAAAAATTTGCCCTATTCCTACTAACATATCAATTTGTATAGAAATACTTCAGAAAATGAGCCAGAAAAACATGTGAATAATATTTAATACTTCTTAATAATTTGAAATTTAACTGCAAATAATTACCAGAAGAAAGCATATCAGTTTTAAAATGAGCATATTATTTCTAAAAGGGCCAGAAAGACTGAGGTGATAATAATGAATGGCCCAAGGAATGATTATTTTGGTGTGACGTTATTTTCAGACAGCTTTTTAAAAAGGCCCCTTCAGCTAACAACCTGTAAGAAAAGCAAAAACAGACTGAAAAGCAGAAAATACATAATGCTCTTGCTGAAGTTTCTGTCTTTATCTAAATAATTCCTATTTATCTTTGCAAACACTATATGGTCGACCACCTCAAAACTTTATTTAATATTATTTTATTTTAAAAGAGGAATGTTCATCAACAGTCTTGATTGCTTTCCCATTGAATGCCCAAGTAACGAAAGATTCAAACAATTATGCAATTCCCTTTCCTATGTCAGAATGAGTCAGAGTGGTAGTTCATCAGTAAGAGGCAGTGGGAAGAGATCAGGGGGATGAAACCTGAAGCTGGAAAGCAGGCCTGTCCATGGGGCTGTCCTGTGTAAAATGGCAAATCTCTGGGTGATGACTGTGGGTGCTGCATCCCATGTATGCGAGGGCCAGTTATGGAACAGCCAGCAGTAGTTCAAGGCCAAAATAGCTGTAGGACAGCGCTGTGTCTTTGAGTTGAGAGCCCATTCCTGGAAGGACCACGGCAATGTGGGAATAAATAGCTTCTTGTTCTCTAGAGGTGGGACTGACAAGAACCAGGGAGATGAAGGATTTGTTTATGGGAACTCGAGTCTGTTTCTTTGAAGCAGAAACCCAATGGTAGGTCCAGGCAGTGGCTGGAGCTGGGTAACAAAGGCAGGGCTACAACTTATTGGGCACTTTTAGAAAGACATTCCAGACCTTATGCTGGGTTGAGGCAGACAACGTTTGTACTTCGTCAGGAATGACTCAGGAATGGATAGGGTGGATCTAACAACTGAGGGGATAGAGAAGATAAACCCATTGGTGAGCTATGCACATTTGTTCAGAAAATCATTCCAATTAAATTAAAAAAATTCTAATTATTTAGAATCTCCAAGACAATGTGATGGGGGTCCTCAGGTGGTGAAGTGGTAAAGAATCTGCCTGCCAATGCAGGAGATGCCTGAAATACAGCTTCAGTCCATGGGTCGGGAAGATCCTCTGGAGGAAGAAATGGTAACCCACCCCAGTATCTTGCCTGGAAAGTTCCCTGGACAGAGAAGCCTGATGGGCTGCAGTCCATGGGGTTGCAAAGAGTCGGATGCCACTGAGCATCTGAGCACACACACAGATAATGTGACTGGCTGAGTTTTCACTCTCAGATAAGTTATTTAAACATTATTCAGTTCAGTTCAGTCACTCAGTTGTGTCTGAATCTCTGTGACCCCATGGACTGCAACACACCAGGCCTCCCTGTCCATCACCAACTCTTGGGGCCTACTCAAACTCATGTCCATTGAGTTGGTGATGCATCCAACCATCTCATTCTCTATTGTCCCCTTATCATCCCGCCTTCAATTTTTCCCAGCATCAGAGTCTTTTCCAATAAGTTAGTTTTTCACATCAGGTGGCCAAAGTATTTGAGTTTCAGCTTCAGCATCAGTTCTTTCAATGAATATACAGGACTGACTTCCTTTAGAATGGACTGGTTGGATCTCCTTGCAGTCCAAGGGACTCTCAAGAGTCTTCTCCAGCACCACAGTTTAAAAGCATCAATTCTTTGGTGCTCAGCCTTCTTTATAGTCCAACTCTCACATACATACATGACTACTGGAAAAATTAGAACTTTGACTGGATGGACCTTTGCTTGTAACGTAATCTCTTTGCTTTTTAATATGCTGTCTAGGTTGGTCATAGGTTTTCTTCCAAGGAGTAAGTGTCTTTTAATTTCATGGCTGCAATCACCAACTGCAGTGATTTTGGAGCCCCCCAAAATAAAGTCTGCCACTGTTTCCACATCTGTTTGACATGAAGTGATGGGACTGGATGCCATGATCTTAGTTTTCTGAATGTTTAGCTTTAAGCCAACTTTTTCACTCTCCTCTTTCACTTTCATCAAGAGGCTCTTTAGTTCTTCTTTGCTTTCTGCCATAAGGGTGGTGTCATCTGCATATCTGAGGTTATTGATATTTCTCTGAGTAATCTTGCTTCTAGCTTCTGCTTCATCCAGCCCAGTGTTTCTCATGATGTACTCTGCATGTAAGTTGAATAAGCAGGGTGAAAACATACAGCATTGATGTACTCCTTTCCCAATTTGGAACAAGTCTGTTGTTCCACATCCAGCTCTAACTGTTGCTTCTTGACCTGCAAACAGATTTCTCAGGAGGCAAGTCAGGTCGTCTGGTATTTCAGTCTCTTGAAGAATGTTCCACAGTTTGTTGTGATCCACACAGTCAAAGGCTTTGGTATAGTCAATAAAGCAGAAGTAGATGTTTTTCTGGAACTCTCTTGCTTTTTTGATGATCCAGAGGATGTTGGCAATTTGATCTCTGGTTCCTCTGCCTTTTCTAAATCTAATTTGAACATCTGGGAGTTCACAGTTCATGTACTGTTGAAGCCTGGCTTGGAGAATTTTGAGGATTACTTTGCTAGCATGTGAGATGAGTGCAATTGTGTGGTAGTTTGAACATTGTTAATATATAGGTAATTCTGGAGTGTATTTTATGATACAAATATTCCTCATGCTTAATAGTCTTATCAGTAGACTCACACTGAATGTTTTACACTTGAAGCATCCAGTATGGAAAGCAAATACAGAGGATTAGGAATCACAATTATGTTTCATCTGATCTATTTAACTTTGAAATATCTAAAACTGTGTGTGTAACTCACTTACAAATAAAGCAGTAAAGAACGACAGAAAATAGGTAAAAATATATAAGAGGTCACAGTCTGTCTTCTTAGGAAAGTTTAGTAATCTCTCTGTTTTCAACACTGATATAATTTATGATTTGTAATCATCAGATAAATACTTATTTCCAATTTTCATAGTTACCTCTTCTTATGGCTTTCTGAGAAAGACATATATGACTATGAAGATAGAAATACCAATATAGCACAATCATGCCTTCGATCAGTTTTGTTCTCTGATTCCATAGACTTGTGCGTTTTATAAAGAGGAGAGGAACAGCCACATGTGATGAACAACTGCATCCCAGATCACAGAGGTGGAGGTGACCTCAGAGCTCACATAGCCAGTATTTTCCTTTTCTAAATGAGGAAACTAAGACTTGGGGATTAGGTTCACAGAGCTAATAGTAGACATTTTAGATTTGGAACATAAATATCAAAGCATCAGAAGCAGTCTCCCATAGCAAAAAGGATATTTATGTGTTTCCTCTTGATACCAAGTTAAACATGGCTCTGTTTACTTCCATGGGGAAAGGTTCTTTGGCTAAGCTTTGCATCAGACTTCAGAGGCAAACCCATTTCAGGACAAAAGAGCCATATGTCTCCCAGAGTCACGTTTGGACTAACACAAAGACGAGACACTTGTAGTGGTGTAAGGGGGAAAGACTCAAAAGAGACGTAACAAAGGTTTAGAGTGGATCTGTAGACCAAAAAGAGAAAGTCATTATGAAATTCAGTAAACCTCGATGACTTTGGCCAGGAAGAAAAAGATGGCATGAATTGAGAGGGAGGAAGTTATGTTACCTCTTCTGTAAGAGTATGATTAGAAACGTTTTCAAGTTTTAAATTCTGCAAATATAGGACTCTTCTAATGCCTGGTTCTGGAAGCACAGAGCAATACATACATGGTTCCTCTAATTAGTAACCCTTGAGATGTGAGATACTTATAACATTTTTGATTGGAGGGTTCAGAGTAAAGTAAGGAGAGATATTGGACTTATTCTCATTCTGGAAAGCAAGAAATAAGGAGCAATACCCCACCAATTCATTACTGGGGACAGGGGATGGGCTAGGTTTATGCCCCAGTGTCCTAGCCCTATTGCTTCCAACAAGGGCTTTCAGGGAATCACGTTCAGAACTGAGTGTGAGCGTGTGCACTAGGAGTCAGAGGAAGTGGGTCTATCAGGCAAACAGTGACTTGACAAAAGCAGGACACAAGTCCAAGAGAAAAGTCAAGAAGGGGAGTCTGAGGAGTTGATTTGGGATGTCTTGGCCTCTGAATAAGCAAACTTCAGGGATGAAGGACGATTAACTATCTGACATTTTACTCAAAAAAGCTGTACCAGTAGGCAAAATGATTTCAACAACCAGGCCAGAGATGAGAGAACAAGTGGATTTCAGAAGTGTTAATAACAAGAGAAAGGTCACGTTCCAGGTCCCTAGGGGCTGGAATATTGGGAAATTACTAAGTCAGAGATAAAGGTACAAGAATGGAGGCAGAACTGGAGCATAAATGCTATCCAAGTGTCCTTTGCATGAAGAGCTATTTAAATCCCTGATGTTTAAAATGGGGAGCTGTGCTGAATGCACCATTTGAGACGACAGAGACCACCTCCACGGTGAGAGATGGCAGCGTGTGGTGTGACAGAATGTCAGATGGATACTGATTCTCAAAACAAAAAGTGAGATGAACAGTTGTGCACATTAGAGTCCTGATATGTGGTAGTATTTTGAAAGTTAACTGATTGCTAGTAAATCCACAGGGTCTGATGAGAGGTTTCATGAAACAAAAATACTCCCTACTTCTCAGAGTCTGTGGGACTCTAACATCCTTATGGAATATGAATACATCATTATTTATAGATGGAAGCTAACGACTGTAATGAAAGCAGAGCATTTTAGTTAAATAAGCAAATGATTAAAATTGACAACACAAGTGTAAATAAGGCCCGGATTAATGAAGTTGCTCATTACTTGTCCTTGTAGCGGATATTACTTTGTGTTGAGTGTCCCCCTCCCTGCTCAGCTCAGTTCAGTGGTGTCCGACTCTGCGACCCCAGGGACTGCAGCACGCCGGGCTTCCCGGTTCATCACCAACTCCCGGAGCCTACTCAAACTCATGTCCACTATGCTGGTGATGCCATCCAACCACCTCATTGCTCCCTCTGTTCCAACACCCTGACTCTTGGTGTTGGAACCCTACAGTATTCCAGCCTCAGGGATTTATACTTACTGTCTCCTGGGCTTCCCTCGTAACTCAGTTGGTTATCCCTGCAATGCAGAAGACCCGGGTTCAATCCCTGGGTAGGGGAAGATCCCCTGGAGAAGGAAATGGCAACCCACTCCAGTATCCTTGCCTGGAAAATCTCATGGACAGAGGAGCCTTGTGGGTGGCAGTCCATGGGGTCGCAAAGAGTCCGACATGACTGAGCAACTAACACTTACACTTACTTACTTAGCCAGGAAAGCTCTTCCTCCAGGCAGTGGTGAAGACCACACCCTCACTTCCTTCAAGTATCTGCTCAAAGGTCTCCTCCTTGTTGGGTCCTTCTGTCTGATAAACGCGATGGTAACCCTGTATTTTGGCATCATTCCCAGTTCTCCTAACATTACTGTCTTTTTCATCCTAGTATTTACCACTTATGCCATGCTACTTCTGCATATTTTATTTTCTGTCTCCCTACCTTAGGACTGTCAGATTTAGTGAATAAAAATACAAGGCACCCAGCTAAATTTGAATTTCAGGTGAAATTCAAACTAAAAATGAAACACTTTTTAGTTTGAGTGTGTCCTAAATATTGTATCAGACATTCTTATACTAAAATATTATTACTTGTCACTACTTAAACTGAAACCTCATTCATTGTATCAATATAATTATTCAAGTGTCCCAAATATTTCACTGAATATACTAAATGTATCCATAGTTTACCTGAAATTCAGATTTAACAGGGCATGCTATATATTTTCTGATGACACCTCTCTGCCCTCTTCCCACCACCCCACCCCAGAATTTAAACTACTTGAAGACAGGAACTTGGAAAACTCTTTACTGCTGCATTCCCAGTGCCTTGAACAGTACCAGGCTTGCAAAACATATTATTAGATAATAAATTAATTATTCTATTTTCCTGAAATATCCATTTGATCCGGCAGTTTTCATCTTGGTGAAATATCTCAGGTCCCTTATTTATATAAATAAGTCCTACAACAATACTGTGTTCCTGGTAGATGTCTTGTTTCTCTGCAGGGTCCAGTATACAGTTTGGAATTGGCTGAGTACAGTAAGTTTGTAATAGTCAACTATAGGACACAAAAAGTTGCAAATATTTTAATGTACCATTTGTGAATTCTGGAGACTGTAGGAAACTCAAATATTACAAAATAGTGTATTTTCAGGTTGGACATGCATTATACACATAAGTACCTTTTCCAAATAAAATTTGTCAGTCTTATGTAAACATTCCTGCTTATGTGTCATACTATTTTCAGATTTTGCTGTATTCCAATGATTGCCATTGGAGTTACTCTGGGAGTTCATTTTGTACCCTTCCGCAGCTGTGGGCAAGATTTCATCATCTCATTTCCTTAGTTTACCTATTTCAACAAATCACCAGTGATAGTGGTCCCATAATGGCCATAATTAGTCTGTATTGTTCTTTTTCAGCCCCATCTTTAATTGCTAATTGTCTAGTTTATCTTTTTTTTTGTTCAGAGAACCCTCTTCATCTTTAAAGACAGAATAATAAATGCTACAGATAGGAATAAAAAACTGATAACTATAAATATATAAGCCCATCTATAGATCTTTAAACTGCAGAAGACTGAGGAATTATTTTATTGTCTGAATTTTTAATTAAACCATTATTCTCTTTTAAACCAAAGAGAACAATAATCTAGTATTTTAATGAGTACCTACGGTTGTGTTTTCAATGGTGTCCCCCCAAAAGATATGTTGAGGTCCTGGTACTAGTAAATGTGATCTTATCTGGGGATGAGGATTTTGCAGATGTCATTATGATGAGGTCATACTGCAGTAAAGTGAAAGTCACTCAGTCGTGTCTGACTCTTTGCGACACCACGGACTAGATAGTCCATGGAATTCTCCAGGCCACATTACCGGAGTGGGTAGCTCTTCCCTTCTCCAGGATACTGCGGTAGGGAGAGCCCTAAGTCCAATATGATTGGTGTCCTTAGTAGAAGAAGAAAAGAGACAGAGCCACAGGGAGAAGACAGTCACATAAAGACACAGGCCGAGACAGGAATTAGGCTTCTGTAGAGCAAGAGATGCCTAGGGCTGCTAGAAGCTGGAAGAGGCGAGATGGGCTCTTTCCCTAGGAAGTTTTGGGAGAGCAGGGCCCAGCCAACTATTTTGTTTTTCAATTGAAGTAGAGTTGATTTATAATATCGTGTTCATTCCTCTGTACAGCAAAGTGACTCAGTTACATATGTATTTATATCTACCTATCTACACATTCTTTTCCATTACGGTTTACCCCAGGATGCTGAGTGTCGCTCTCTGTGCTATACAGTAGGACACTGTTATCAGTTAACACTTTGATTTTAGATTTCTAGCCCCCAGAACTATGAGAAAGTAAATTTCTGTTTTTTAAGCCATCCAAAGTTCTGATAATTTAAGGAGGACCTAGGAGAGAAACACAGTGGACATTTAATAAACGTTTCTCTGATGGAATCCAGTTTTCTAATCTAAAATATTTACTGTCCACAAAAGTAATTACTTTTTCCCTTATACTCTCTTAATGCAGATTAATTTTTTTTTTCTTTTTCTTCTCTCTCTCTTTTCTCTTAGGCTGAGCTTTTCCAGGGCCTGGTTCATATCACTTATTACCATAACTCCAGTGATCATAATTATGTCTGGTATAAAGACTGTAAATAAAATGGTGTGAATTAACAGATTATTTTTTAAATAAGCAGTGTTGATTTACAAAGGTTTCTCTACACTTCAGCCCAGTAATGTACTTAAGAGTGTGCTGCTTTCAAACACTAACCCCAAACAGAACAAAGATTGAATTCCCTCTGTTTTTGCATTGTTTCTCTAGTTAGGATAAATGGATTGGAATTTCAAGTCACCTGTTGTCTTTTGTCCATATCTCCTCACCTTTGAGAGGCAAAACTCTCTCTCTGTATTCAGACTGTGCTTTGAGGGGGATCAAAGTCTGAGTAATCTTCTATTCATGGAGCTTGAAGAATTTTCTATCACTTGCAACTGTTATCTATGTCAAGTTTTGAGTAACTGAAATACCACCAAACAGTTTTTTTTTAAATATAACTCTTCAGTTAAATTTTCTGGAAGAAGAAAATCAAGCTTGGAATAGAAAAAAAAGAGCAAAACTTAAGCTGTTAGTGAGGAAAATAGGACTTAAAATAGAAGTGTAATCTCAAGTACAAGTATAGGTTTGCAGTAACAAACAATGACAAATTCCTAAAATAAATTTTTTTAAAAAGTTAGAAAAAAAAAGTGCAATCCAAATAATCAATTGGACTTAAAAAATTAAGGTTGAAAACCTTAATGTGACTTTTGTTGGCCTTGGGAAAATTAGCTAGCCAAGAGTTTCTTTATCATAAATTGTCAATAAGAGCAAATTGCCACTTGGGCATGGTTAGAATTTTTTTTTTTTTTATTGTTTTTGCCATACATTGTCATGATATCACCATGGGTTTACATATGCTTCCCCTCCAGGTCCCCCCTCCCTCCTCCCTCCACCCCCCCGGGAAATCTCGCTGCACCAGTCCCGAGCATCAATCCTGGGCTGGCGATTGATTAGACACATGACAATTAACATGCTTCAATGCCCTTCTCCCATATCATCCCACCCTTACCCTCATCCACAAAGTCCACGAGTCTATTCTATACATCTGCGTTCCTTTTGCTGTCTCCCATGTTGGGTTCTCATTACTGTCTTTCTAAATTCCATATAGATGTGTTAATATACTGTATTGTTGTTTTTGCTTCTGGCTTACTTCACTCTGGATAATGCCTCTTACACTGTTGGTGGGAATGCAAACTAGTACAGCCACTATGGAAAACAGTGTGGAGGTTCCTTAAAAAGCTGCAAATAGACCTGCCATATGGTTAGAATTTTTTGAGGTCTATCAAATATTTTGAAGACAAAAAATCCTATGACTAGACAAATTGTTATTCTTGCACTGATGTGTACTTAGTTTACTGAGTCTGTCCTGGTCTGTTTGGATGTCATTCATTCTGCAGGTTGGTAGGCCCATTATATAACATAGTGGGAACTGGTGATAAGCAGCTTTCAAAAGATAGGCTATAGTTAAAATGGAAGCATTATTATTTATTTATCTATGACATCTTAAGCAGCTTTGAAAAAAGTTAAGAGGATAAAAATAGAAGGCATTTTGAAAATTCTTAACACTCTTCAAAGCATTATGTTCAAGGTTATATTTGAGCTTCTACTTTGTATTTATTTTTCTTATTTATAATTCATTCAGTCTGTTGAACAAGGTGATATTTAATTCAGGTCTTTCTGAGTTTTCCATTTTGCTTGTCAAATAGCAGCACATGAATTTTTGGAAAATATAAAAGTAAAAATTATCCTTTCACCCAGGCACTTTTTCTCCCAATTGAAATATGAAAAGTTACACAACACTTATGTTTGCCAAGAGGACTGAGTTCCAGAAAAGAATTTTAACATCTGAGTATATCCACAGGTTGTATTTATCATGTATTCATCAGCAGACACACTTATATATTCTTCTATCAAAGGCATGTCATGGACAAATGGTCTTTAGTAACCATCATTCTATAAGGCAGGAAATTTAAGATTCCTTTTTATAGTTTAATGTTAATTTTTAATTGCTACTAAAACTAATGTTATAATTTCCGTAAATAAAATACTAAAAAGAAAATAAAAAGTCTTAACCGTCAAACACAAACACAATTTTGGAAAAATAGGAATATGAAAATAACAAAAATAGGAATTAAAAAAAAACAGCAAAAAAAATGTGGAAAAATTTCTTGATTTTTCAAACAAATTTTAAACAAGGAATTAAGTCAGTATTATGGCTTTACTTATGTACATAGTATATTTTGTAAAACCTAAAAAAAATAGTAGGGCAAACAGTGTGTAAAAGGTGTTCTTGACTGCTTTGTCTGCTAGTGAATCTAAGATTTCTGTATTTGCTGTGGTTTAACCGTTTGTGAAACTCTTACAGGTGTATTTATCTCTTCTCAGAGTCAAGAACACAGGCATACGTGCTCTTAGACTCACATTACCCATTGCCAAGAAAGAGAAGACTGGGGGAAATTCGTCTTCACATAACTTAAGAGACTTTATATTAAAGATAATAACATTTAGGAACAAAATTCAAGCAAGAAGACCTGTCACTCCAAATGAGAAAGTTTAGGTTAATTTGCAGAAAGGATTTCTATTGTTGAATATTAATAAAATTGAGAATTAGTCTTGAGGATGACATAATATTGTCTTTAAAATGACTTTTTTCTATTTGTAATTGGTAAGAAGTCATACTGTCTTGTGTAAATATTAGGATGTGAGGTAATTATCTACATTTTTCCACCTTCCATACAATATCTCTTTCATATAGCTTTCCTCATGGAAAGCTCTTTAAAAAACCCAATCTCACAGACAAAGCAGATTGTATTTAGCATTTCTGCTTGATTTCTTGTGAATGTGGCATTAGAATGTTAGTTGAAAAAAGCTATTTTCATGAAACTCATTAAAACATATGTAAACCAGAAACAAATAATATATAAAAGAGAACTCAGAGGTCTGGCTAAAATTAAGTACTAAGAATATTAAATGCATAAAAGAATAAAAACTATCTTTGCTAAGAATCATTTGAGCAAATAATTGCTCTTGCTTCCGATGCTTATGTTGGCTCCCAATGGTTGGTCAAATAAAATTTTCCATAATGAACAATGATACAATTCAAACTCAAGAGTCTGTGACTAGCTGATTTTTACATCTGGTTATATGTAGGTCTTGAAGATCACTAGCACCTGTGAAAATAAACAACTGCAATCTATAATTTGAAGAATTAATTTAAAATACTCGGGAGTCCATACAAAATAGTCTATGGTAGTGCAGGGCACATTTCTATAAGCACAAATCATGTGTTGCTATCTTTAAGGGGAAAAAAATTAATCTTTGAGGATCCCTCAGGTGGCTTGAATACCCTCTTTGAAAAATCAAACAACTAAAAATCAGACTTAACAACTGAAATTATTCTATTAAGATATTTTTCTTATTTGATCAGTGCCAAGTGGCAGTTTTATATTCATAAGTGCTAAAAATATATATTTTTAAATTATTATTGAAATGAAGGGACAGAATGTTAAAAAAAAGTCTCAAGAACTAGGAAAACTTGTACCTAGGGATTCCCAATGTAACAAACACAAATAATGAAAAAAGGGGGAGGCCGGAATCACAAAGGCCTGAATTCAGTTCCTGGATCTTGTCCTTATTAACTGTGAAAATCATTCAGTCTTCCTGGATCTCTCCTTCTCAACCTGTAAAACTGACATATCACTTACAGTATCATATTATATTATCAGACCTAATGGGATAATGTGGGTAAAACTCCTTACTATAGAAGTTCATAGAGCATGACATTCTTCTGGTCTTTACTGTACCAACGTACAGATGATTGGAAAAACTCAGAATAGAGTGAAAGGAAAATAACTTGTCCATATGCAGTGCACACATTCAGAGAGAGGGCTTCTTTTGCCTATGAGGCATCTGTTTGTTGGATGATGTTTATGAGATTTGAAAAAAGGAATAATATTAAAACAAGAAAATAATTCCAGAGCACAACTAGCACTCTTGAGCTGTGGAAGAATTTATCTACCTCACATATGTTAGCAATTTATCCCTAGAGTACTTTTTTTTTTTCAACCTCCATCACCAAAGGATTATGCCCAATTATAATTAATTCTTTAATAATTAAACTGATACCCCTTTCAAGTATTTAGACCAGATAGTAGATTAGACTACACTATAAAATATGCTTCTGAGTAATTATGACCTAATTAATTATTTTAGGCAGCTTTAAAAGTTTGATTTACTAATTGGACTCTCCGAAATTGAAAACAGAAAATAGAGCTGTCCAGCCCCCCAGAGGCTTCATTCCGTTTGGCACAAAAGCAGAGCGAAAGTTGACTTAATTTGTGCTGTTCCTCATGGTTGGGTTTGACAAGTGTGTTTGGGTTTCACAGAATAATCAAAGGTTGAATTTTTGCAACTACAATCCAAATTAATATGAATGAAACCCAAAACCTGCCAGGGACTCTAAGCATGATGTGAACTCCTGTCCTCCTCCTTCAGACTTGCCCCATGGGTGTGCAGTGGTGGAGATAAAAGTGTAGAGGCTATGATGCCAAATGACAGCTCTTCATCCTGAAATACGCAGGTATGTCACATCATCTGCATCAGTTTGTACTTGGTGTGTGTGGTCTTGAACAAATATATTCTCAGAGTCTCTCTTTGTAGCTTGGGGTGGTTTGATCTAGAGGAGGACGTAGGCTCTCATGAAGATTTGGGGAAGTTTGAGTGAACCTTTAAAGTCCAGGACCTGGTGCCCACCTCCTAACTCCTTCCTCTGCCTTTTTACACCACTGAGAATGGAAGTACAGTTGGCATTTGACGTTTTACCTGGAAACCCCCAAAGTCTATATTGCAAGATCTGCTTACAAACTAACTGCTAGATAGCATCAATTGTGGCCTTGCTGGTGTTCATATCTTGCTAGGTATTTGCTTCAAAGTTCAGTTAAAGCTGCTTGGAAAAACATGGTTTTCGTACAATCTTAGATTTATAAGAAATTTTTCTCTAAGGGATTCCAAGTCAAGAAGCTTAAAGGGTAAAAAGAAAATAGAATTGACTCTTAAAAATGCCTGTGAATCAGTATACTTTCCTAATACTTTTAATATTTAAATGGCATTGAAGTAAGCATCTTCAAATTCTAATGTCATGGTTCCATGACCATTTCTCTGCTCAATACAGGAAGCCGAATTTAAGTCAACTATAAGAATTCAATACACATAAGAACTCTATTTTTGTAAGAAGGACATCTGAGTGAATGGATGGCATGAGGTATATTATTTAATAACATACAACTATCTTTAACCAACATCTGTAACGTTCTCTTAATATTTCAAAGAATTTTTAAAAATGCTTTCGTTTAAAAAAGCATGTTTATTTGTATAAACTGGGTTGAATCTCAGAACTTAACTAACTGGTCCTAGCAGAAAGGTTTCTCTGGTGTATAGATACATGATCTAAAGCTACAGTTGACTAGCTGCCTTGAGGAAATAGGTAAGTAACACTTATGTAGTATGCATTTCTGATCTGTTTTTGAAAGTTTTAAGGTTTTATTCAGATTTCAGAAACAGATTAATGTGGATGATGTGGTCCTTAATAGTATTTCTTAGAACACTAAAAGTTCATCAGATTGGAAAATAAAATTGCTTTATTTAAGATCTAAGCTAGCAGATTATATGAGGGAAATCAACCAAACCAAGAGCAGATGAAAATCATTTGTAACAAAGAGGTAAAATTATGCCGTGCCCTTCTTTAGTGCTTTTTTTTTGCTCCAGGCATTGTATTGGTGTGGTAAAACATTATTTCACTTTATTCTTCGTTAGGCCAGTGTTGTTATTTCCATTGTATGAATTCAGCATTAGGCTATTTTGTTGCATAGTAGCTCCATCGTGTCCAACTCTTTGCCACCCCATGGACTGCAGCATGCCAGGCTTCCCTGTCCTTAACCATCTCCCAGAGCTTGCTCAAATTCATGTCCATTGAGTTGGTGATGCCATCCAGCCATCTCATCCTCTGTCGTCCCCTTCTCCTTCTGCCTTCAATCTTTCCCAGCCTCAGGGTCTTTTCAAATGAGTGAGTTCTGCGCATTAGGTGGCCAAAGTATTAGAATTTCAGCTTCAACATCAGTTCCTCCAGTGAATATTCAGGGTTGATTTCCTTGAGGATTGAGTGGTTTGATTTCCTTGCAGTCCAAGGGACTTTCCAACACCACAGTTCAAAAGCATCAGTTCTTCAGTGCTCAGCCTTCTTTATGATCTAGCTCTCACATCCATACATGACTACTGGAAAAACCACAGCTTTGACTAGATGGACCTTTGTTGGCAAAGTAATATCTTTGTTTTTTAATATGCTGTCCAGGTTTTTCATAGCTTTGTTTCCAAGGAGCAAGCATCTTTTAATTTCAAGGCTGCAATCACCATCTGCAGTGATTTTGGAGGCAAAGCAAATAGTCTCTTACTGTTTCCATTGTTTCCCCATCTATTTGCCTTGAAGTGATGGGACTGGATGCCATGATCTTAGTTTTCTGAATGTTGAACTTTAAGACAACTTTTTCACTCTCATCTTTCACTTTCATCAAGAGGCTCTTCAGTTCCTCTTCGCTTTCTGCCATAAGAATGGTTCATCTGCATATCTGAGGTTATTGATATTTCTCCTGGCAATCTTGACCGCAGTTGTACTTCATTCAGTCCAGTGTTTCGCATGATGTCCTCTGCATAGAAGTTAAATAAGCATGGTGACAATATTCAGTCTTGATGTACTCCTTTCCTGATTTGAACTCTGGTTCCTCTGCCTTTTCTCAATCCAGCTTGAACATCTGGATGTTCTCAGTTCACATACTGTTGAAGCCTAACTTGGAGAATCTGGAGCATTATTTTGTTAGCATGTGAGATGTGTGCAATCATGCAGTAGTCTGAACATTTTTTGGCAATATTTAATGCAAGAGAATGCTATATTGCTTGTTACTCCTGGATGCTGACTCTGCTCTCTCACCCTGGATGGTCACTGAATTTGCTTTGGGAACCAAAAGATACAACATCCTTAATCTGAAGCATAAAGACATAAATTTAAGATTTTCTAGAATGATACAGTACAACAGTATATAAAGGGAAGCCACTATGAGATATAGGAGCATGGCTCTGCTGCATCTGTGTGTGAGCATATGAGTAAGAGTATCACCTGGGCTATTCTGCACGTGGATGATATGTGTGGGGCAGAGTCTGTGTATGTTTGTATACCCTCGTGGGTGGTCAGCATGTCACGTGTGTGGGTGATGTGTGAGTCCATATGGCTGTGCATGTATGTGGTCTTTTCCTTCCAACCCATAATCCAACTCATTTTTGTTAAGTATCTCTTTTTCTATCTTGTGAATAACTAGTCAGTATTTTGTTTTTCTGTAAGCTTTGCAATCCTTCATCTAGAGCACTCAACTTTCCTCTTCCAGTCTATCCTCTTTCTTCCCATCTTTTTTGGCTTTCTGCTCATTACTAGTTGAACCATAAGATAATGAAGGGAAGAAAAATTCAAACCAGTTCACACAGCATCTTCTATGCCTGTAAATGCACAAAGCCTAATAAATATTCCTTACTCTGTGTGTAACATTTGACTGCCCTATAGATTTTAATAGAGGGACACATGTTGGTTAGATCTGATTTAGAAATTGGGAAATGATTAGGACACACTTCAAAGTCCTATTATAAGTTTTCAAAAATCACCCTTGATTTTCTTTTTCTCAAGATTTATTTTTCTGTTTAATCTTGCTTTTCATGACTGCTAACTATTGCTTCTGGGATATTTATCTTTGTGTAGCAGGCAGACAGGAAGAAAAACAAAACATCACCTTTTTATTTAAAACAGTGTCTGCAGGTATTGCAAGATTTAGAACCCAGTCTCAGTCATTAAGCTGAGCAATGTATTTTCTGATACTCACAGTCTACTTGTGAAAGTCTGGTTGGAATGTATGAAGAACAGTAGAATGGGAGCATGCAACCCTTTTAGAGATGATAGAAAAACTCAGAGGTTTCTTAGGATTGATGAGGGTAAGGCTGAGAAATCAAAGCTTCAGTATGCCTGAGCAGGAGAATGAATAGTAAATGATGTTTCCCTGGAGAATAGTTAGTTCCTATTAGGAGCACTGGTGTCAATTAGCATAATAAGTCTCATGGATACCAAAAACGAAAACACACTCACCCTCACATGTATATGGTGGATTTTGCATTATTTAGGAATATTTTAATGCAGTAATTTGTAGATTGGGAGATAAAATTCTTTTGTCTTCTTATTTGGTGCATTATAAATACATATAAGAAGTCTATTTCTAAATCTTGTTAAGGAGTGAACAAAGACCTTGCCTTATAATAAAAGTGGAAATATTTTAGTAATAAGAACATTAAACTTCTAAATTAGAGGGAAAACAAATCTACAACCTGACTTTCATAAAATTCATTTCCCTCTGTGTGAGTTCTGAAGCACTCTGGAATATTTATTTATTCAAATAAGTGTCTTTGCTCAAAAAAAATGTTTTCTATGAACTACTATGTGCTAGATTAAATTATTACATTGTTATTTATATCCTTGGCTTTCTTTCCTCCCCCTCCCCCTCTTATTCTTTCTTCCCTTTCTTTCTCTCTTTCCTTCCTTCCCTACCTTCTCAATTTCCTTTCTTCTACCATTGCTTGAGGACAGAGCTCAGAATTAGCATGGGGTCTGGTGCTGTAGAATCCTCTGCTGTTTGCTGGGCATTGTGTTCAAAGTGCTGGACTGTTCTCTGGAATGACAGGGGTGAGGAGATGGTGAGGTCACCCCACTGAGGGCTGACTCTGCTCTCATCCAGCATATCTGCTGTGTGCTGTGGTAGATGCTCTGAGAATGGAGATGAAAGGTAAATCTGGAAAAGTGGGGTCAAACTGTTGAGCCAAGGCTCTGGTGTTTGAATGAATAGAGAACTTTCTGAAATGATGAGTAGGGTGCTTTGTGATCCCAAGGGGGATAGGAGACAACATATGGCTTTGTTTCATATTTTTTTCCCTATTTAATCTTTAAACATTTTTGTTCTTCCCATTACCCAGTAGGTACTTTCTACCCCTTACTTAATGTCAGAGAATCTGCTGTCATTGAGTCTGGAACTACTAGTGACGAGATAGAATTGTACTTAGTATCGATTCGCCTGTCACCCTATCCTTGTGTAATACTGTAAGGCGTCCTTTCTCTCTCTGCGTGTTTGTCTGTGCCCTCCCCTCTGCCCCATGTCTGTTCATGTATATGAATGAATAGGATGCTTTGGTACATGTGGAGATATGGGGACAGTCTGTGGACTAGAATATTTTTATGTTTCTAAATGGCAGGATGCTCTGAGCTGGGATTTTGGTAGGAGACAGTAAAAAATAGCAGCTATGTATACAAGCTTTACACAGACTTCTTGGGCAAACAATTTTGGTCTCAAAACATTATCATGCTTCTGCTTTAGGCAGTTATTGCCTAGGTAAGTATAATCCCCCAAATTCTTTAAGGGCATCAACAGGCAAGTCCTCCAGCTGCCTTTACCCCTGATAAAATAGAAACATAAATTAATAGTGGCAGAAAAGAAGCCATTATGACAGACGATGCTAACTTAACAAGGGGTCATATTTCAGCACAGGGAAATATGCAATCCACTTCTGAATCTAGAGCCTTCGGATGGTCTCACAGAGAATAAGATGAAATGGCAAGTATTGATACCAGTTCTGTGAGGTTAAAAAGAGGTACCATATATGAAACTGCTGTGCAAACTGTGATGTATTCTACAAGTAAAACAATATTACTATCATTTTAGATACTAAAATTCAAGCATGATTAGAGAGATAGAAGTAATTATTATTATCTTGGGCAAGTGAAAATTTCTGAGTCTTAGTTTGCTCATTTGTAAGATGGGGTAATGATACCTAACTTACAGAGTTGTCAAAATTACATATAACATGTGAAAACTGCAAGGCACAGAGCTTGGCAAATGGCAGGTATTCATTAAATAATAGTTTGTTTTTATTATGATTATAACATATTTCTAACCATCTGCAGTTTTAGAAGACTTGGAAAGAAAACCTTTCTTTTAAAATTATTAATAAAACAGGCATACATATTTCCATCTATTGTGGATTCTAGGTACCCCCAAAATAAGAAAATATCTATGACTTTATATTTCAAGTTTCGGTCAGCATGGGGGATTTCTAAGAATGAAGTTTAAAATAGAGATGCATTGGAATGTCTGAAAGAATAAAACATAGGGAAGAAAAAAAAAATGACAGAAAACACAACTGTGAGGGTAACAGCCTAGGACAAGCGGTGATTTCAGAATGCTAATAAGCTCTCACCACTCCGAGGTTCAGGACTGCTCCAACTTCAGGCTCAGTGGGGAACCTTCTATGCCCTTCAGTATCAAATTGTACATGCAAGTTATTTGTAACAGAACATTGAAAAGTCAATGAAGGCAAACCTGGTAGGCAGCTACTGCCAGAAAACATCTGAATCAATAGGACACTATCAGCATTGTCTTTCCCAAACAAGACACAAAACTGTATTAACCAAAAGCATGACAGCTCTGGGAAATTTCCTCCCTACAATAACTTAAAGCAACAGACACCTGGGGAAGTAGCCTTCCTGACCCAGCAGGTCAGAAAATAGCAATGTGATGTTATCATGGATCATACTGCTGAGGATTCCCGGAGAGATGGTTGTGAACAAAAGGTAAAGTCATACCTTAAATCCTGACTCATTTCTACATTATGAAAACATTAACAAGCTAACATAAATTATTTTTCTGAAGCTTTTCTTAACAACTACTATTACTCTGTTGCTAAGGCATCTATGGACTGAGAGATTAAGCAGAAAAAAGAACAACTTTAAAACAATGGTTTTCCACTGGCTAAACTTCAAACACTTGAACTTGACCTTCATGATCTCATTCAGCCTCAACCATCACCAACCATACCATGTGCTTAAGTAAATTCTTTAGCAATCAAAGGAGAAACCCAGCATGGGAAGGAAGTCTTGTAAGGTCAAGAGGGATGCCTTTTTACTCTGTAAAGCTTTTCAGACTACATTAAGCCATATCCAACTGGATTCCAAGTATTTCTTATCTTTGTACTCTTTATACTGTTCTATTGAATTTTAGACTGTCCACCCATTCCACTAGAATGTGAAAGACTCCAGGGCGGAGATGCTGTCTCGCTCTGCATATAACACCATGCATGGCATGTGGGAGGGGGCAGTGTGAAGTGGCAGAAAGCTACAGCCCTGCATCTAGAATTCTAACTCTTGTCACTTACCAGCTGTGAAAATCACTTAACCTCTCTGATCCTCAGCTTCCTCATCTGTAAAAGTGGTGATACAGCTTGTCTACTAGAAGGTATACACAGATATAAACATATTTATGTGTGTGTATCTTGCATTCAGTAAATTCTATCTATAAAATTATAAGCACATAAGAAACATTTGTTGAAAACATGAAAGGATGAATAGATGATTTCTTATTGATTTAAGATTCATCCAGTAATTCTTGAGCGGTGTTTCATAATACAGAGATTAGCAGTTAAATGGTAGTGTTAAAAAATTTGAAGGCTATAAATTTGCATTTTTATTTTGAATCAACATTCCTCTTCTTACCACTCTATTTAGTTTCAGAGAAATGGCAATTTAAAAACACCCCTAGGTTCTCAAATTTTCTAAAGAAAAGTTGATGGATAAAAACATCAAATAATCAGATGAAGAGTGGCTAACTCTAGTCACAGCAGTTAAGACATGGCCTGTTTGTGACTCATACACCCTAATTATGTTAAATCTATTTCTTTTGCTGATTGCCTACTCAACTAGCTTTCTGTGATTAATTTTAGAGTTTATGACATAAAAAGATAGCTGTCCTAGAAGTCAAAAACTCATTGCATTTCTATATTTGCATCTTAAGTTAGGAAACAGCAAAAACATTCCACATTGGACAGCGGCGTTAGTTACAGGATAACAGATAAGCAATACATAGCATATACACACCATGGCTTATTATTCAGGCTTAAGAAGGATCAAAACTCTGACACATCTTGAAGACATTATACTAGGTGAAATAAGTCATATACAAATACTGCATGATTCCACTTTTATGAGATATCTACAGTAGTCAAAATGATACAGAAAGTAGAATGGTGGTTTCCAGAGGCTATGGAGCTACTGTTTAATGGATATGGAGTTTCAGTTTGGAAAGATGAAAAGCTCTGGAGGAGCTGGCTGGACATCAGTGTGAATGAACTTAATGCCACTGAACTGTACATTTAAGAATGGTTAAAATAGCCAATTTTTATATTATGTATATTTTAGCATGATTTTGAAAAGGTCAAAATAAATGATGGATTTGTACAAGGCTAAAGATACAACTCTTGAAAATACAAGCTTATTGTAATGAAGCGTTTGGAGATGTGGATTAATCCAGCTTTGAGGAAAAATAAGAGAGAAGAAAGTTCTCAATAAAGCCACTTCTGTGATAGACCTGAGGGAAAAAAGTAATGAGTTTGGTTAAACTAGCTCTGAGCAACTACTCAGTCTGAGTCTGGGATACAAAGACACTAAGCCTTCCATGTCTGGTGAGTTCACCCTCTCGTGCAGATAGAAACTCTTCAAACATCGTTTTGGTACAAGTAAGTCTGAAATTTGCCTGAGTATGGATTTTAGCGCTACATAGACTTGGGTGTGTATCTGGCTCAAAAATTAAAGGACATGTTATATTAAGAAAGTTAGTTTGCCTCTCAGAATCACAGCATGCTTGTTTATGAAATAGGGGCATCACATGTGAAGTGCTCCGTGCTATGCTTAGCCACTCAGTCCTGTCCGACTCCTTGCGACCCCGTGGACTGTAGCCCGCCAGGCTCTTCTATCCATGGGGATTCTCCAGGCAAGAATACTGGAGTGGGTTGCCATGCCCTCCTCCAGGGGAATCTTCCCAGTCCAGGAACCAAACCCAGGCCCCCCATATTGCAGGCAGATTCCTAACCTTCTGAGTCACCAGGGAAACCCTGTAAAGTGCTCCGGAGGAAGCAAAGGTTCAGTTAATGGTGACCACCGCTGCTGTCAGTCCTAGGACAGAGGCACGGGCAGGCCTGGCCTCCTCTGTGCCACTTCCATCGCTGTTGATACCAGCACAGAAAGAAAATAGCAGTTTTTCTCATCATTACTAGGGGGGTTATTCTTGAAAACATAATCATTATATGTATATCTAGAGTTACGGTACAAATTAAAATTTAGCATTACTGGCTTGATCTGAGTTGTCTAATAGAACAGGCGGGACAGACGGTTGTGATGGACTGAAACTTAGTGTCCCTGCACAGAGCCTGTGGTTCCCGTCCCCAAGTCTTTCCACCTACACCACCTAAGCTCATCATTTCAGAACTCTGCGCTGTGAACAATCTCCTGTCATTTGCTTATTTGGGTTAACAATTGTGTGTGAGGGGCTTACAGGGAGCAGAAAGAATACAGGGTTGCTGTGAACACTCTGAGCCTGATTTTTTCTTCCTAGAAGCTTCCCTAAACCAGCTGCGATGAGGCATGCTGACCAAGGGAAAAGTAGGGTTAGGAAATCAGAAGCAGAAACCCTGTTAAAGAAAAGGCAGCTCGAGAATGTTAGACAGGGAGCAGAATTACATCAGGAAAAAGGCAAAGGTTAGAAAGAGATAAGGCAGTGTGGAAAGTGGCTTTACTTATTTTTTCAAATTTTGGACAGGGTCAATGGAGTCTCAGGAGAATTGCTGCTGTCTCCCCCTCATTCATTCCAACCCCATTCCCGATGCTATAAATACTGGGGCTCAGCAGAGACTGGGTTTGTTTGTGCGACAACTGAGTACATGCCTATCTTGTGAAACAGAAAGAAAACAGAACAGGTCGGGGACAGCCTGGATTTTATCCATTTTTCTCAACTGTCTCAACAACAAATTTGGCTCTGCCTATTGTAAAAATATATTGACAGTTGTTCAAATCTTACTGTAATTGAAGACAATGGTCATATTAATAATTACATAGTTATGCAAACCCATCTTTCCTCGAGTTATATGAATAGGCATAATTCAGAGAAATTTTAAAAATCTTGCATTCTAGAAGACAAACCAATGCATTTTGGGCATTTGTTTAGAGACCTTATTTCCTCAGTCTGAAACATTTTGTACCAATTCATAAACACAGGTTTTGCCAGGATACTTTTGAGAGTGGAAAATAAAAACAATGGCAGGGTTAAGCAATTCATATTACATAAGAACGGGAGATGTAATTTGCTCAGATGTACAATGGAACATATGCTGAACCACAGTTTACATATTTCAGAAGAGGAATGAAATAAAATTGTAGTTTATGTAAAGATTAATTTTTAACGGAAAGGGAAACAAGATACTATATGAATTACATTTTGGTGATAAATGAATTGTTATTATTAAGACTGGGAAAAACTTACCTTTACAGGTAGAAGAGAATTTGACATAAAATGGGAGAGTGGTGTTGCTTTGCTCTTCCTTGTCCAGATCACAGATATTTTTATGATATTTGCAAAATATAATGGTAGATATGAAATATGCTAACAGAAAATAGTTGAGGTTCTAAAATGAGGAGAACCTAAAATGATTCCTTATCATGGGGGAAAATCTGCAAGATAAAAATTTTGTTATCTAAGATATCGTTGGTGAAAGAGCTTTGTGGTTTAAATTTTTCACAAATAAAAATTTACTTAACTTTTTAAGAGTGTTTTATTTTTGCCATGTAGTGGCATAAACTGCCTTTAACTTTTCAGTGGTGTATGTAATAATGTGTTGGGTATAAGTTATTTCTAGAAACCTGTTTGGCCCACAGTTTGGTTAGATTTATTTTCTATGATGAAAATGACCTCATTTGTGAGTTGAAAGGAAGGCATTTCATGGCAGAGTAGAAAGTGTTTTTGGTACCCTTCACATCAAGGGTATGATTCAATTTAATTTAAGAACCATGAAAACTGTCGAAGTGTTTCAAGTCTTACTTTGGACCTCTCTGAGAGGGAGTCATGCTATTGACCTTGTCTCATTTCAGTAGCATTTGCTTTAGGGAGGAAGAGGCCTACTAGGAGATGGCTCATGGTAGACTTCTACTGTATCAAAACCAAATTTCATCTTGCATTCAGGATTTCTAATCAGCCTTCATTCCTCCTCTTCCTTCATACTTCCCTTCCAATTTTATTCCTTGTAGACTTGTATGTGTTTTAGGGTTTTAAAAGAATTCCCCTCTCATATTGCAAAGGAAATATCTTAAATAGCAATATAATACAGAAGTACTATTTGCTGGTACTATTGTATCAACTTCTGGAATTCTCACATGAAAGCTATAAAGTAGGATTTATTATCTCCATTGCAACACATGAGGACATTGAAGCAAAGAAGTTAAACTGTCTTCCTGAGGTCCTTCCACAAGTAAGTGGTAGGAAAAGGATCTGAATGCAGCTCCTCCCTCCACTGCCAATGTTCCTGATTACCAAAATGAATAATGCAACCCAAAATAATGTCCCGGTCCAGACAAATAGGTAAACAAATCTCAATGTGAGAGCTGATCAAATTTAATGTTAATTACTCAGATAGCTGAGTCATTTGTTTTAAAATCTTACTAACTTCAGACTCCACATATTTTTAAAACCACATTGTTGATTTCAAAGCAATTCCCCTGCTCTATTGTAACTATACAACTTGTATTTCAGAGTCACGAAAGATGAGAAAATTTTCAGAACAAACAACACAAAAGACTAATCACTGAAAGCATCCAATCAAAACTTAAAGTTTCTATCGACTTCTGTTGAATAAGTGTAAGAGCTAAGTTCAATGTAGTACTTAAAATTATGGGCTTTACTAAATTGTCCTAAATCCCACTGCAACAAAAAGTAGAACTGAGTTTTGAACATAGTGAGTTCCCAAAGCCAGTACAAGTCTATAATATGATTACAGAAGGCTCCTACTTAGGTGGTCTAGAAAATGCCCCAAGTCATGAAATAGAGTTTAATTTTGCTTTAACATGAATAATAATGATTGTGGGAAACCCATCTTACTCAATGTCCTAAATAAAGCAACATAATTCTCAGTCATTTAGTAAGACAAAGTGATTCTGACCGTGGTGCATCAGATGACTATCTTCCATTACGGTAAGTAAAAGTACTATTATTCTCTTTATAAAATAGACATTGCAATATTTGCAATTACCCTAAATAAAAGCTACTTGATGACAGAGCCTATTCTTCGGTACACCTATATTTTAACACCTGGAACAGTGTAGGCCACAGACACTCCTTAGCAACTACTAAAAAAGAAAAATGAATAAGTAAAGGAATCAATTTCCAAAATTTGACCAAACATTTTAAGGGAGTAAGTCCAGACAATGTCATAAGCATGAAAATCTAAGACACACATCTTGTAAGCACCAACTTAATTGTCAATTAACTTACAAATAAATTTAGACTAAATACCATTCTCTTTCCTTAGGTGATCTTTTATACTTAAGGCTATCATTCATTTCAATTTTGGTTCTATTTTTTCTATCTAACGATCATCTTTAATAATTAAATCCTCCTACCATGCTTTAACTTTATCATATGAGGGACAAATAGGCATTATGCAATCTGATGTTTGTGGTAAAAAGTGATAAAGTAGTATTATATGCACATCAAATATTCTTCACAGAGAACTAACACTTTAATAGTGATATATTCTTTACTTTACCTCCTCCCACCATGCCATCACTCATGGCTGGAAAATGAAACAGGCTTTGCCTTTATCAGTTGTTAAGGGTTTACTTGAGAGTGAAAACTTTAAAAGGGGTAAATCATATAGAGCTGAGTTCAAATGGTAACTCTGCTCCTCACTAAGTTAGGCTAACTTACTTTATAAGGTTTTCAATCTTGTTTTCATAATCTAAAAAACCATTACAACAAAGGAGGAGTTCTTTTGATATCAAATGAAATTTAATTGTGTAATTAGTAGAGTGTCTGACACAAACTAAACCCAATAAGTGTTCCTTTTCCTTTCCTACTCTCTTCTTTTTAATAAGAAGTCTCTTAGATCTATGTGTGAGAAAGCTTATCAAGGTTAAGGGTAAATTATAAATTCAAGAAAAAGGGAATTTTTTACTGGATGACTATTGTTGCCTAAAACAGATGTCGGTCAATAACTTTGGTTTCATCAGCAATGACAGTTGCAACTGAAATACTGAATTTCAAAAACAGTAACGGCAAATTTTCACACAATAGGAAGTTGTTCTTTTTATAGAAACATAGTGTAAGGTTTTATATAACAATGCAATAATCAAAATTTATAATTATGCATCACTGTGGCAATCTAATTAGCTCTCAGAAAGTCTCAGGAAGTAGATTGGAAAAAATATTTTTCATTATCCAGATACAAGAGTAGAGACTTAAAGAGATAATTGCTTAATTGTTGCCGAAGGTAGAGTGAGTGTATGTACCATTGTTTACCAGTGGTAATTTAGCTGTGTCATCTTGAATGTCATCACCTTCCTCAGGACGCTTCACTATGAGAGGGGGAGTTGATGAAGTCTAGATTCAAACTGAAATTCTCTAACTCTAATTCTTTCTGCTATAAACATCACCCTAATGAACCATATGACAAAATTTTTGGCAGGTAGAGAGTAGGCATTGTTATTTATATAAATTTTCATTACAGCTTTGGTTGAAAGAAGTTTAAATTTTGAGACAAAGATTCTTGAACTGGTTAAAACTCTGTCTTGCTATAAGTGCTTTAGTTAATATGACAGATATGACAAGATAGGAAAAATAGTGGGTGATTAATAAAGTCAGAATTTTCGTTGATTCTATCACTAGATACAAGAGCATAGATAAATGACTTGTCTTACCTGCCCCTCTCTAAATGAGGATATTATAGGAGGGAATGTCCATAAAATAATATACCAGGAAATTTCTTCCATCAATCCCAATAGTATTTAAAGAAGCTTAACAAATCTAGAATAATGTAAATAGTTTCTAAGAAACCTTCCCGAGCATCTGATTTTTTCAAACGTATCCTCTTTGTATTATTATTTTCCACTGCATTTAGAGTCTATGAAGAGCTGACCCAATGAGTTATTAAAAGTACCACTGAGTGTCAAGCAATTGAGAAGAAAATTATTAATATCACAATATCCAAATTTATCCTCTGTCTTTATTTTCTTAAGCACAAGAAGTTTGTGAAATACAAGTAAAACGTGCTCTAAAAATCTTTGGGAATATTTTATCAATTACCAAACCATTCTTAAGCTATGGGTTTTGAAGTAAAATTGTAGGTGGTCTGTATGACTTCCCTATGATAAACATTTTTCATTTTGTAATGTTTGTTTCAAATGCAAGTTATAAAACCTCATTTACTAGTCAAGATAGAGTTCTCTTCAAGGAAATTAGAGATACCAAGGGAACATTTCATGCAAAGATGGGCACAATAAAGGACAGAAATGGTATGGACCTAAGAGAAGCGGAAGATATTAAGAGGTGGCAAGAATACACAGAAGAACTATACAAAAAATATCTTCACGACCAAGATAATCATGATGGAGTGATCACTCACCTAGAGTCAGACATCCTGGAGTGCAAAGTCTACTAGGCCTTAGGAAACATCACTACAAACAAAGCTACGGGGTGATGGAATTCCAGTTGAGCTATTTCAAATCCTAAAAGATGATGCTGTGGAAGTACTGCACTCAATGTGCCAGCAAATTTGGGAAACTCAGCAGTGTCCACAGGACTGGAAAAGGTTAGTTTTCATTCCAGTCCCAAAGAAAGGCAATGCCAAAGAATGCTTAAACTACCACACAATTGCACTCATCTCACATGCTAGTAAAGTAATGCTTGAAATTCTCCAAGCCAGGCTTCAACAGTATGTGAACTGTGAACTTCCAGATGTTCAAGCTGTATTTAGAAAAGGCAGAGGAGCCAGAGATCAAATTGCCAACATTCACTGGATCATCAAAAAAGCAAGAGAGTTCCAGAAAAATATCTACTTCTGTTTTACTGACTATGTGAAACCTTTGATAGTGTGGATCACAACAAACCGGAAAATTCTTCAAGAGATGGGAATATCAGACCACCTGACCTGCCTCTTGAGAAATCTGTATTCAGGTCAGGAAGCAACAGTTAGAACTCGACATGGGACAACAGACTGGTTCCAAATCAGGAAAGGAGTACGTCAAGGCTGTATACTGTCACCCTGCTTATTTAACTTATATGCAGAGTATATCATGAGAAACACTGGGCTGGATGAAGCACAAGCTGGAATCAAGTTTGCCAGGAGAAATATCAATAACCTCAGATATGCAGATAACACCACCCTTATGGCAGGAAGCGAAGAAGAACTAAAGAGCCTCTTGATGAAAGTGAAAGAGGAGAGTGAAAAAGTTGGCTCAAAAATCAACATTCAGAAAACTAAGATCATGGCGTCTGGTCCCATCACTTCATGGTCAGTCAATGAGGAAATGGTGAAAATAGTGACAGACTTTATTTTTTGGGCTCCAAAATCACTGCAGATGATGACTGCAGCCATGAATTTACAAGATGCTTGCTCCTTGGAAGAAAAGCTATGACCAACCTAGACAGCATATTAAAAAGCAGAGATATTACTTTGCCAACAAGGGTTCATCTAGTCAAAGCTATGGTTTTTCCAGTAGCCATGTTTGGATGTGAGAGTTGGATTATAAAGAAAGCCGAGTGCCAAAGAATTGATGCTTTTGAACTGCAGTATTGGAGAAGACTTTTGAGAGTCCCTTGGACTGCAAGGAGATCCAACCAGTCCATCCTATAGGAGATCAGTCCTGAATATTCACTGGAAGGACTGATGCTGAAACTCCAACACTTTGGCCACCTGATGTGAAGAACTGACTCATTGAAAAAGACCCTGATGTTGCAAAAGATTGAAGGTGGGAGAAGGGGATGACAGAGATGAGATGGTTGGATGGCATCACTGACTCCTTGGATATGGGTTTGCGTGGACTCCGGGAGTTGGTGATGAACAGGGAGGCCTGGCATGCTGCGGTTCATGGGGTTGCAAAGAGTCCAACATAACTGAGTGACTGAACTGAGTGACTGAACTGAGGGACTGACTGAATATCCATGCGGGCAACATCATTTTAATTCATATTACTTTGCTTCATAACTGTTTTATAAAATTGTAAAGAAATAAACTATCCTTTTTAAATTATTTACTTTCTGTAAAGTGAAGCAGTGCAAGGATACTATTCAGGTAGGTAAGGAGAAGAAAATACTTTCCCTGCTTCTGTCATACTTCAAAAACAAACTTAAGGTAAATCACATATGTATCATCATTACCATGATTAACTGTATTTAATTATTTAAAATTAAGATGTAATTCATGTATTAAAGTTCTTCAGGTATTAGAAAACCTTACTATGTAAGTATAATTTGTATACATCCTAGAAAAATGATTTATGAATTTCTTTTTTTTGTATCACACAACCTTCCTATTTGATTTTATTCTATTTTGATATATATCAAAGTATAGAGTTATCATCTTGTTACTTTATTTTACTTCATTGATTCTGTTTTAGATAAAAGCACCTGCAAACTCATTTTAAAACTACCAGGGTATTAAACAGTGGTATACCATGGGTCATCCAAGTGGGTTTTGCTTTTCTATATTTATTTTTATTTTCTTTGCTCTTTACATATTTAAAATTTATAATTGCTTACATCTAGGAAATCATTATAATATTGCTAATTCTACTAGAAAGAATGACATCAAGAATGCACTTAGTTTTGTTTAATAAAAACATATTTAGAAAAGCAATTATTACTATCAAATATTAGCTATGTAAGAAAATACACGTCATAAGTAAGCTGTGAAAAGTTTGGAAATAAAGGCACTAATGAGATTAAGCTCTGTTTTAAAGCCTGCAGATGGTTGCCATTTTTTAATAATTCTAATTTAATGACTATAAACAAGCCAAGCACATTGATTCTGCTTAAAATTTTGCTCGAAGAAAAAAAAAATTTGTATCACATGCAGATAATGTAAAGTACTTTGATTAAATTTTACTTATTACTTCTTCTATAGAATTTAGAATTATATGATGCTAGTCAAAAATATGATGGAACCAACATAAACATTTCTGCCACGTATATGTATCACAAGGATTGCCCTGGCCTCTTATCTAAGAGGATTATAGGATAAATGATTATCAGTTTGCTCCAGTAAATTGAAATTGAGTTTTAGAAGGCTGCACTTTATTTAGTATGTTAGTTTCTTATCTTAGAAAATAACAAGGTGAACATTTCTATTAAAAAAAATTAAGGTCTTCTAATTTTATAGAAGCTCTAGAATAATAATTGTCTCATTAAAATACTTACTGTTCTTTAGGAATTCTGGGGTATTTTCTAGTTTGTTTTCTTTCTCTTGGGTGTTTTTTCTAAAAGAAAAAAATATGCACAGTGGTTAGGTGAATACACATAGGACAGAGTCTTTTCATATTGTCATGAACTATAATTGCTTCATTTTATTATTTAATATTTCTACTTAAACATCTTGCAGTATGTACATCCAAATACAATACAGTACCATATATATGTTTAGTAGATATACTATCAGATGGATAGATAGGGATTTTAAAGTTGAGGATTTAGAGACCAAGTTTCTGTGCAGAGTTTATACACTGATTTTGTGGAAGTTATGTTATTGCCTGCATACAGTTTTTCTGTTTGAAAACTGAAAGGCTACTAATTTAGGCAGTCATTGTTAGAGAATATTCTATTATTTTATTCATTCGTCAATTACCCTCTTGCTATATTATCATATAATTATTATAAATTATACTTCTACTTCTCCTGTTATGCTTAGATTTTATATTTTCAGTCAAGTTAAGAGCACTTCAATATATTATACTTATTTGCCTATTTTCTGAGGCAAATCGGGTCCAGACTTTCCTAGTGTGACACATACTAGTATCTATATACATTATATCCATTTGCACACACATATATAAAATACTATTGGGATAAGGAAAAAGCCTTACATCATCACGAAAAGGACAATTTCCAGTTTAGAGAAGAAAATTAAATCCTTCCCAAGAGTCAATATCAGGAATTGTTTTAATGCAATAAAGATTCAAGAATTCCTGATTTGGTCTGACAAGTTAACAGCTTACAAATGAACAGCATCACAATGCTACACAAGTACCTTTTTATTATAAGTTTTTATTAGTTTTGCTCTTCCAAATATTTAAGTAGAATGAAAACCAAGACAATGAAATAGTTAAAAATAGGTTGGTAATAGGCTCGTTACTCTCTTTTGTGAGTTCTCACAGTGCCTATTTTATATATAACTATGAAAACATTATAATGCCAGCAGCTCTGGCAATTGGCTTACATAAGTACTCAGTGGAAAAGATCTGAACTGACAGCTATATTTTCAAAGCTGCATTTAGAGCATCTGTTCAATGGTTAAGAATCCAAGGTCTCCTTTCATTTTAGTCCTCCTCGAAACTCAACTGTTTTCTAGCAAAATCCATTAGAAAGAGCAACGGTAAAACTGCATTTAGACTTACCTGACTGCCTCTTAAAATATGACTCTGAGCCACAATCAATTTTAGATAAGATTGCATACATGGTTCCTGAATACTGACACTTTTCTTATGTAAAACAAAAGCTACAACAGAATGCTGTGGACGTACATATTAAGGTAACACAGTGACATAAATCTCTTTGTAAGAAACATGGGGAAAAAATCTGTTATGGCAAAAGAAGGCTTTCTACTAAAAAACTAAAATACTTGACATTATATATATTTCATATTATCACTTACCAAGGGGCAGGCTTCCCAAAGGGATGCCGTGAAAAGATTAAACAGTTTTTGTGACTTATGAGCCATCTGCAGGGGTTCAATTTCATTTTGGTCTTGTATGTATATCTATCACAAGGATGAATGGGTAAGCCTGTTCTACTGTAAGGAACAAACAACTATTTCATTTTTAATCTATGTGCTGCATACGGATGTGCATGGTATTTTTCTGGTAGGTAACGTCTGTCTCTTGCATGTGCAAACATCTCTCTTGTTTTCAGAGGGAAAACTTGAAAATAATATAGGAGGATTTTTTTCCTCCCAACATCTATCTGGTTTTTCAGTAGTGTAATTGCTATCAGTGGGTCTAACTCAGTTTTCTGGCATCATGACTTGGTAGTTTTCTGTGTTATTTACAATACTTAAAAAAAATAAAATGAATCTATTTAGGTAGGTTCATCTACTTTAAAACCAAAGGCTCTTTCATGTTCTTTTTATCTAGTTTTAGAAGGAAACCTGACATGAGGGGAAAAAAAAGAAAAATTTCTGAGACTTAGGGATTACCATTGCTCAACAGTGACTAGAAATCACTGCTGCAACCCTGTAGCCCTCATCATAATTCTATTTGCAGAGCTAAGCAAAACACAGCATGCTTTAGGCATCAAAAATACTACAAATCTGTGTTATTTGCTTTTTTTTTTGAGGGGAAGGAACTAATTGCATTCACTTTAATTCTAGACATTTAAAAATACACAGCTTTTTTTTTTAAGAGGACTTTCAGATTATAAAATGACAATATTTATATCCAAACTTTAAAAAATAGCTCCAGTATTTCATTCTGATGAAAATATTGATTTTAACTGAGGTTTCACTAACACAGCACTGAGCTAAATATTTATTTAGGACTGGATTTAAGTACTTACTGCAAATCTGTGCAATGTGGCCACTTGTAAACACTATTCTTTGACTAGAATGGCAACAGTATCTCTCTCCCAGGTTTTAAATTTCAAGACTGCAAAGTAGTGATAAACTCAGAGTTCTCTTTCTTGTGCTGCCTTCCTATAATGCCCAAAGTGGTCACAACAGGGCTTCACAGCTGCGGTACTCTTTCTTCAGCACAGATATTCCTATTACTAATGGATTTTGGTAGCCAGCTTTGGCTTAACTTCCTATTCTTGAAACAGTAGTCAGCCTGCAGAAGTTACTTTAAAAAGAGATACTGTCCAGGTCATTAGTGACTGAATATAAGCTTTTAAACAAAAAAGTAAAGCACAGCATGACAACTACATGGATCACATGATTCTAGATTGGATCCTAGACCAGTGGGACAAAACACTTAGCTATTAAGAACACTGTCATGACAGACGATGAAATTTGAATATGGACTATGAATTAGGTAATGGTATTATGTCAACGACATACTACCTGTGTTTGATTCTTGTTTTGTATAATGTAAGAGAATGTCCTGTACTCAGGAAATACATTGATATATATGCTAAAGTATTTAGGATAAGTCATACCATGTCCGCAACTTATTCTCCAATGGTTTGAAAAATATATGAACTGTGTATACACACATATAATATGATGAATGTATATATATAGGTATATCATGTTTTATGAGACTGACAGAGAAACTGACATATAGGATAAAATATAAACAGTTGGTAAAGGGCTCATGGGAACTTCCTGTCCTATTCTTGCAATGTTTTATGAAAGTTAGAAACAGCAAACATGATCCCAAAAGAGAATATAAAACTATTTGCTAAAAAACTTAAATAATACAAAATGCCATTTTTCAATATCTCTATGAAACACTGCCCTGTGGCTATTCTTATTTTGTTCATTAAGCACAAGATGGTTTCATTCTGTCTGTAACTACAAAGATAATGACATTTATCTAGATAACTATTAGGGAGTATTAGGTAATAAAGGAAAAATATTCCATCAAGTAATAGAGTAAATAAACAAATGTTCTGTAACTAGATGCAATCACTATAGTTGCTGATAGGAACATTAAGGCAACAACACAGAATATGGGCTTTCCTTAAAAGGAAGGTAGATGGCCAAAAGCCCATATTAGAGGGAGGAACATTTTCTATTTTTTGTGTCTAACCATTGACAATCAGTTAAGATGTTTAAGCCTAACAAGCCTGCCATTACAATAGGAGCAAATGTTTACCAACAAAGGCTGAAGTGGGTGGGGTCAGGGGAAGGATGGAGGGTTTGCTCATCTTTTTGATGTGACAGTTTATCATACAAGTCAAAACATACTATAAACCAGTTGTTGGCAGTCAGAGTTATAACAAAGCACATGCTGGGCTCAACCATGTTTAACATTTTCATTATACTCAAAATAATTATTTTTGAATTGGGGCCTGATAATGAGGCAAAATGGCGCCGAGTCGGGAGAGAATCAGTTTGCACCTTGAAAAGGAGGATGAGAACGGATTAAATGAAAAGCTGGGGGAAGTTAACTGGGACTGGGGGAAGATAAAGACACTCTCAATGCATGAAGAAATAAAACTGTTTTTAGAAAGGGATAGCAGAAAGCCACCATGAACACAGCCAAGGGAGAAGAAACCTGAAGGAACATGAGTGTCGTGAACAGAAGTATGCCTCTGGGAGCCTATCACACAAATAAATGTTTGCCGAATGAATGATGTTGAATGTTGATGAAAGTAAAACTGTCTTATCTAGTGTGTGACTTCAGGCAAATCACTTAATTTATTTTGACCTCAGTTACGTCAGGCTTGCAGGTTTAACCTTGCTCCTTTGGGTGCCATGAAATGAGAGTGTGGAAAAAGGTGATTTTCTGAGGTGCCTTCCATTTCTAAATATTTCTGTATGTAGCTCTGTTTATTAAAATGGGCAACTGTAGACATTTCTGTAGAAGAGAATAGCCAGGTATGAGTTTTAAATGATGAGAAATGGGGGTAGGAGGAGAAAAAGATGAATAAAAGATCAATGTGTTAATTTCAAGTAATGGGAAATAAATCCCATGAAAAGAAACTTTAATATAGAAGATAGAATGTAAATTGTGATTTATAGCTTTGGCATGTGTGAAATGACATTTACATATACTATTGATAGATGCATCCAGATAAAGAAATTCTTTATCTGTTCTTATTAAAATGACTCTATACACTCTCTGCTTGCACTTCTAGTGTCTCCAAGTGAACAGAAAGGGAGAGTCTTCAAAAGAATCCATGAAATGGCAGGAGTTTACATAAATAATCTTTTTCTACAAAGTCATAGAATTGTTACTGTTCATCAGAGAGAGGAGAAAGCTGAAGAAACTCTTAGGATCTATACTTAACTCCATGATGAGCTACTTCATTTAAGACCCACCTGGCACAATTGTAGATACCTCCATGATGCCTTTGATGATCAACACTGGCTTCCTATCATTTACAATAGCCAAGACATGGAAGCCATATAAGTGTCCATCAATAGATAAATGGATAAAGAAAACATGGTATACATATACACTCAGCCATTAAAAACAGTGAAATAGTGCTCTTGGAAGCAATACGAATGGACTTAGAGATGATCATACTAAGTGAAGTTAAGTCAGAGAAAGGCAAATATCATATATTGCTGATAAGGGGAATCTAAAATATGACACAAATGAACCTATCTATGAAAAAGAAACAGATTCACTGGCATAGAGAACAGACTTGTAGTTGGCAAGGGGAAGGTGGGGAGGGATTGGGAATTTGGGATTAACAATTGCAAACTATTGTATATATGTATAACTGAATCCCTCTGCTATATACCAGGAACTAACATAACACTGTAAATCAACTACACTTCAATAAAGCAAGTTGAAGAAAACCACTCATATGCTTCTTTCCTACAAGCTTATTGAGCACTCATATTCTATAAGGTAATTTAGCTCTTACTTATCTATGATCTCATTGCCTTCCCCAGTCCCTCAAGCTTGATTTTGAATTGACAACTACAGGAGGCACATGGGACATGTTTGTTTCCCTACAATCAGGTGGTGTTTAAACACTCCTCTGTTGGTGGAGATGGGCGGAGTATATTTTGAGCTCAGAAAATGTACTGGAATAATGATTGGTTCAGTTCAGTCGGTTCAGTCACTCAGTCATGTCTGACTCTTTGTGACCCCATGAACAGCAGCATGCCAGCCCTCCCTTTCCACCACCAACTCCCAGAGTCCACCCAAACCCATGTCCTTGGAGTCGGCGATGACACCCAACCATCTCATCCTCTGTCATCCCCTTCTTCTCCTGCCTTCAATCTTTCTCAGCATCAGAGTCTTTTCAAATGAGTCAGTTCTTGGCATTAGGTGGCCAAAGTATTGGAGTTTCAGCTTTAGCATCAGTCCTTCCAATGAATTTTCAGGACTGATCTCTTTTAGGATGGACTGGTTGGATCTTCTTGCAGTCCAAGGGACTCTCAAGAGCCTTCTCCAACACCACAGTTCTAAAGCATCAATTCTTCAGGGCTCAGGTTACTTCACCATCCAACTCTCACATCCATACATGACTACTCGAAAAACCATTGCCTTGACTAGACAGACTTCTGTTGGCAAAGTAATGTCTCTGCTTTTTAATATGCTGTCTAGGTTGGTCATAACTTTTCTTCCAAGGAGTAAGCATCTTTTAATTTCATGGCTACAGTCACCATCTGCAGTGATTTTGGAGCCCCAGAAAATAAAGTCAGCCACTGTTTCCCCATTTATTTGTCATGAAGTCATGGGATCAGATGCCATGATCTTAGTTTTCTGAATGTTGTGTTCTGAGCCAACTTTTTCACTCTCCTCTTTCACTTTCATCAAGAGGCTTTTTATTTCTTCTTCACTTTCTGCCATAAGGGTGGTTTGGTAGCCACCAAAAAAATGACTGTGTGCCCACCAAGCATGGTTGATGGTCCTGAGACAGCTATGGAGCCCCTACCTTGTTTCCTTATTAGCACCTATTCCTCCACACATTTTTTGGAAAGAGAATCAAGGATCTATCATATGAGGATGAAAGATATAATGATCTTTAACTAGAAAGGCCTAGTTAAATATCCTGAAAGGGCCCTGAAGCTATGATTTGATATTAGTTTGCCAGTTAAGTCTGATCCACTTGAGAGGGACCACTTTCCCACCTTTGTCAGAAGGCAGCAGAATGTCCCTTATGGGTCAATGTTCAAATCAAGACTGCTGATGGCGAAGCCCCTCTAAGAAAGCTGAAGGGTCGCTGATGGCAGAATTAGTCTCTCTGGGTGGCCAGGGGTATAAAAGATGAGAAAGGCTTAAGGGAAAGAGAACACAAAACAAATGGACTAGTTTCAGATGGTTTTGATTTGTCTACAGATTCTGGTGCTCCAATGATTAGAGACTGTGGAGAATATTCACATACCACAAATGCTGACATAACTGTTGGCTTTACAAAAAGGAGAAGCCCACCAAACAGCTTCACAAAGGGCTCCAAAGTAGCTATAAACACCACACGTGCCCTAAAAGCACATGATGGAGTGACATGAAATGAAAACAAGATGACTCAACGTCCTCAAAGTTTTGAGGTTGAGTGGGCCGAGTTGGGCAGCAATTCTGGATACAGCTTTAAGATCAAAAGAGAGAAAAAGACATTTGAACGTTGACTTACTGCAAATTCAAGCCCAAATAACCATGATGTTGGGATGTATGCATGAAATTTTTACAGTTCTATGCTAATGGGCTCAGTTCAGCACCAGGGAAAAATACCAAGCTGGAGGTTCAGGGCTAGAGACGAAGCGATCTTCCTTTCTATTTAATTGGGGAACAAATGTAGAGATTAAACAGCAAATAAGCAATTTCTCACATTAAACTAGTTCCAAGACACCATCCCCATTATCTCTTTCTTGCTGGTACGTTAAAAAAATTGTACAGATGTAGACATCAAAATAAATTTGCTCATAGGTATCCTGGGCCTTTATATTCACACAAAAAATGCCCTCCTCAAAGATTCATGGCTGGGAAACAGATGACTTTAAAAAGTAATTACAACTGCTATTTAATAAGCTGCACTCAGCAGACTGCATATATTTATCACATTCATCTTCACAAGGACATGGTGAAATAGGTGTTAAATCTCTATTAGCATATGAGCAAACTTAGGTCACAACTTATTTGAAATTAGTAAGTGGTAGAGTCAGTATCTACATTCAACTCTGTATCAGAATTCCATTTTTTCTTTGCAACAAAGTCTCTGTAGTGTTGGAATGGACTTTGAGAATGTAGAAAATCTATTTTCTAGACATTCCTCTTCTACTTATTTGATGTGTATCACCTGAAGCAGTTCAAAGGTTTTCTGCATCTTAATGGCTTCATCTGTAAGACGGGGTAACACAATACCTACCCTAAGGAAACAAAGACTACGTTATTTGATTTAATGAGGTATCTTTGATTTCAAAAAGTAATTGAATAAGTCTAATCTCCAAAGAATAAAAAAGTCTTAAAAGTAGAAGTCTTTTCAAGAAATGTTCAATACATAACTTTTGTAAAATTCACTACTCCTCCTCGAAATTTTACCTGAATAGATTATTCCTACATTAAACAAAAGATTTCTAAATCAACAGAATCGTTTCATCTACATATAAGGGTTTACTACTGTGGGATTCATATTTATGAGATGCATAAAACATTTCAATCTCCTATTTTTAACTTCAAATACCTACATAGCTCACACAGAATTAGGCAGGGAGTAAAAATGCACTGTCATGGCTGTGTAGAGATACATTTTCTGTTTCTAACTAGAGTCAACCAAATTTGAGTGAATATCAAAGTTAAGAACTAATTACCAAAGGGATGGCTAAAAGATGTTATGTGATGACTCAACACAAAGTTCATGTTAATTTAAGCAGCCAAACTCTCAACTCTTTAATTGGACAATGTTTATTTAATCTAAAAGCTTTAGAAATTAAAAACAAAAACAAAATCCAAAAAAATGTTACTTGGAGAAAACACCTTTTAAAAACTAATTCTTACAATTAGACGTGTGGGTATTGGAAATGGTAAGAATTTCAACACACAGGATGGGATTTCCCTTCTGATAATCAATGCATATGCAGTTAGAGTTTCAGAACAGCAGCATCTACCATCGGTAGATGAAAACAAATTGATAAACAGAAAAGACCAAAAGGGAGAAGAAAGTAGATAAGACATTGATTATAAGGAAGAACTAACCACTTAATTCTGATAAAATATTTTTCTTAAAATCACCATAAGTGCTGCTGCTGCTGCTAAGTCGCTTCAGTCGTGTCCAACTCTGTGCGACCCCATAGACGGCAGCCCACCAGGCTCCCTTGTCCCTGAGAATCTCCAGGCAAGAACACTGGAGTGGGTTGCCATTTCCTTCTCCAGTGCATGAAAGTGAAAGTGAAGTGGCTCAGTCGTGTCCGACTCTTAGCAACCCCATGGACTGCAGCCCACCAGGCTCCTCCGTCCATGGGATTTTCCAGGCAAGAGTACGGGAGTGGGGTGCCATTGCCTTCTCTGATACAATTCTAAACTAATGACTTATACAGAGATCTCAAAGATGTTGCAAAAACCTAAATATATTTGAGATGAATGAATATCCAATAAGTTAACATGGGGGATATATATATAGTTAAGTTATAATAAATTTTTCACTAGAGAAAGCAATTGAGTCCTCTAGTATTAGAAATTTGGGGGAGATTTAAATAAAACTTTAGGTAAAAATTTGCTCTTATTTTACTTGGGTTTGAAAGAGACTTTCATTTCATTTCACCCATGAAGTGATATAACGAATAGAGTAACAGCAGATCAAGTGAGGCTGTTTTCTCAGCTTCTACTCTTTGATCCTTTAGGTGTCTAATGCGAATGGCAACTAATTTTCACTGACAAAAGGAATACAATCAAGATTAATTCCTGAGAACTAATTCCTTAGAACAGGCAAATTCTCTCGCAGACAGGATTCTAGGAAGGGATTATAAGGGCCTGAGTTTTAGGCCTTCTGATAGAAAACTCAAGAGAGCCATCTTCAATTTAAAATAAATATTTTTTTGGAGTTATACATTATACTAGTGAATTTTTACTGTGCTTCTCAGTGGTGTCACTGGGGTTTTTGCCATAGAACCCCCTAGCACTGTAATTTCCTCTTTAAGGTCATTCTTGAAAAGAAATAGATTTTATTATTATCATTTCCATCTCTTTGATATAGGGGAGGCACAGAACATAATCATGCAATAATTCACTTTAATAGACTAATGGAGTCTATGTAATATCATCTACATGGACTAAAATGTCATGCAATGAAATCATTTACCTGCTAATTATATTAAGAACAGTAAACTTGGTTGGCAGAGGTTGGGAGAAGCACAAACTTTCTCTGAATACAAATTACAGTCTTATTGCCAGTACACTGGAGGCGGTCCCATGTTAACTCACAGTTCCATTTCTCTAATAGGCAAAACGCAGTAAATGTCCTTGTATTTCTCTAGGACTACTCCAGGAGTCGCATGGGACAAATGAAGCGGGAAAAAAGGTCCCTGTCCATAGCATCCCAATCCATATATCTGTATTATAGCACTGAACACACCATGTTAATGATGTACTAAGCAGTGGCCTGCCATGGAGACAGAGACTCTGGCAACAGCATCTTGGGAGGCGTGGCACCTGGCATAAGTCCTCGCGAAGAAGGTTGTCCTTAGCTCCACTACAGAGCTGCCAGGCGTGCGACTCACGAATTGGAGAACAACTATACCAAAGAAGTTCTCACACTGCAAACACCCTCTTTCAACAACACAAGAGAGGACTCTACACATGGACATCATCAGATGGTCGATTCTGAAATCAAACTGATTACATTCTTTTTTAGGCAAAGACAAGACTGGGAGTTGACTGCAGCTCAGATTATGTACTCCTTATTGCAAAATTCAGACTTAAATTGAGGAAAGTAGGGAGAACCACTAGTCCATTCAGGTATGACCTAAATCAAATCCCTAGCGATTATACAGTGGAAGTGAGAAATAGAACTGATAGAGAGCCTGAAGAATTATGAGTGGAGGTTTGTAACACTGTACAGGAGGCAGGGATCAAAACCATCCCCAAGAAAAACAAATGCAAAAAATGAAAACTGGTTGTCTGAATAGGCCTTACAAAGAGCTGAGAAAAGAAGAGAAGCAAAAGCAAAGGTTAAAAGAAAGATATACCAATCGGAAGGCAGAGTTTCAGAAAATAGCAAGGAGAAATAAGAAAGCCTTCTTAAAGTGAACAGTGCAAAGAAATAGGGGAAGAAAATAGAATGCGTAAGACTAGAGATCTCTTCAAGAAAATTAGAGAAACCAAGGGAACATTTCATGCAAAGATGGGCACAATAAAGGACAGAAATGGTATGGACCTAACAGAAGCAGAAGATACTAAGAGGAGGAGGCAAGAATACACAGAAAAACTGTACAAAATAGATCTTAATGACCCAGATAATTACGATGGTGTGATCACTTACTTGGAGCCAGACATCCTGGAATGTGAAGTCAAGCGGGCCTTGGGAAGCATCACTACAAACAAAGCTAGTGGAGGTGATGGAATTCCAGCTGACTATTTCAAATCATAAAAGATGGTACTGTGAAAGTGCTGCATTCAGTATGCTAGCAAATTTGGGAAAATCAGCAGTGCCAGGGCTGGAAAAGTTCAGTTTTCATTCCAATCCCAAAGAGAGGCAATGCCAAAGAATATTCAAACTACTATATAATTGAACTCATTTCACATGCTAGCAAAGTGATGCTAAAAATGCTCCAAGACAGGCTTCAACAGTACTTGAACGGAGAACGTCCAGATGTTCAATCTGGATTTAGAAAAGGCAGAGGAACCAGAGATCAAATTGCCAACATTCGTTGGACCATAGAAAAAGCAAGATAATTCCAGAAAAACATCTGCTTCATTGACCATGCTAGAGTCTTTGACTGTGTGGATCACAACAAAACATCAAAAATTCTTAAAGAGATAGGAATACCAGACCACCTAACTGCCTCATGTGAAGTTTGTATGCAGGTCAAGAAGCAACAGTTATAACTGGGTATGGAAAAAATGGACTGGTTCCATATTGGGAAAGGAGTATGTCAAGGATGTATATTGTCACCCTGCTTATTTAATTTATATTCAGAATACATCATGTGAAATGCCATGTTGGATGAAGCACAAGCTGGAATCAAGATTCCCAGGAGAAATATCAACAACCTCAGATATGCAGATGAGACCACCCTTATGTAAGAAAGCGAAGAGGAACGCAAGAGCCTCTTGATGAAGGTGAAAGAGGAGAGTGAAAAAGCTGGCTTAAAATTCAACATTCAAAAATGAATATCATGGCATCCAGTTTCATCACTTCATGTCAGAGAGACAGGGAAACAATGGAAACAGTGACAGATTTTATATTCTAGGGCTCCAAAATCACTAGATGGTGACTGCAACCATGAACTTAAAAGGCACTTATTCCTTGGAAGAAAAACTATGGTAAACCTAGACAGAGTATTAAAAAGCAGAACCCTCACTTTGGCAACAAAGGTCCATATAGTAAAAGCTACGGTTTTTCCAGTAGTCATGCATGGATGTGAGAGTTGGACCATAAAAAAAGCTGAATGCTGAAGAATTGATAATTTTGAACTGTGGTGTTGGAGAAGACTCTTGAGAGTCCCTTGGACTGCAAGGAGATCCAACCAGTCCGTCCTAAAGGAAATCAACCCTGATATTCATTGGAAGGACTGGTGCTGAAGCTGAGGCTCCAATACTCTGGCCACCTGATGTCGAGAGCTGGCTCATTGGAAAAGACCCTGATGCTGGGAAAGATTGAAGGCAGGAGGAGAAGGGGACGACAGGATGAGACGGTTGAATGGCATCTCCGACTCAATGGACATGGGTTTGGGTAAACACTGGGAGTTGGTGACGGACAGGGAGGCCTGGCATGCTGTGGTTCATGGGGTCACAAAGAGTCAGACATGACTGAGCGACTGAACTGAACTAACTTACAATTACCAAATAACCCCCTCTGTTCACACTTAGCACATCTATAGAAATAAAGCTTCATTTAAGGTTCATTAGGTAGAGAAAAGCATTACGTACATGGAAAACCCTTTGATTTCATTGATTTCACAAGTGATGTTACATTAGCCATCAAGTCTGAAGCCAAAAGTATTTATGAATCTGGATAGTAGGAAGAAGGCAGCATGTATGTTTAGTTTCACAGTCTGTTTTGTTTACTTCCCTTTCTGTTGCTCAATTTTGAGAAGCTTTCAAAAAGTACATTCGCTTCAGCCATACAACTTTTCAGAACCAACTTCAGGCATTTTTTTTAACTGGTTGTACAATGTAGTATACCAGCACAGTATGTAGATTAAAAAAAAAAAAACACAATTTGCACTGTTGATGCTGATGTATGGAGTAATTTTCTCAGACTCTTTCAACGCAATCTGCAAATGCATTAACAAAGGCTATAAAACAAAACCAACTTGCACTACCCATAACACATGAGGAGAGATATTGAAACGTTTGAAAGCATAATTGATGTCTGCATTAGTAGAAATTACCTAGGGAAGAGAAAGTACCCTACCTCCATGTAGGACTTCCAAAGCCAAATGTATCTTTTACAGCTTCCTGAATAAGAGAATAATGTTCCAACCACTGATCATAGGAGAAAAAAATATCTGTATGATGACTGTAAACATAAAAGACTCCTTTGAAATAATGCTCTTAGAAAATATATCACTGTTATTATTCCATGCTGAATGACAGGAACCCCTTCTTGCATTTTCTATTTCTTATTCCCATCTCAACTACTCTGTTGCTCTTGAGACAAGGTCCCTAGTAAAGTGAAATTTTTACTTAAGGAAATGCATAAAATTGTCACTGAATGACCTAATCATCATGTTCTATCCATATTAGTTTATCTTTGTCCATTCATATTATTTATATGTTTATTTATATGTTTTTGAACTTTGAATTTCTAAAGCATTAGAGTGGCCAGTAACATGTATTATATCACAGAATTTACACTTAGAATTTCAGAAGGACAATGATAATACCAGAAGATTATGTTTAAAAGTATATTTTTCTATTAGAATAAAGAAATATCTGATAAGGTCTGACGGGGCTGATAGAACACAAATAACTTCATAGAAAGGAAATCTGAAGTGGCTTGTGAACCAACAATGAATTATTTTGCCAAAGTTTTCTAACACACTTTTCATGGAGACATCTTTGAGATAATGGAAATAACAATGCATTTCTATAATATTACTTGAACAAGCAAGCAGTAATCTCGTCTTAAGGATCCAATGATATCCAATATGCCTCTTTTGCTCCTTTCTCCTGATCCAATACAGAGATCTTTATCAAGTCATACTCTCTATACAAAGAAACGGGCAAACTGAAATGAATATAGCCTGGGGATGCATAAGGAGATCTCTTCACCCACAGACAGGCAATCTGACCAGTTTTAACTCAGCCAGTGGTTGATGTGATTCTCATAGCTAAATCGGCCTCTATTTAAAGCAATTACAGAATAATAGGTGTGATGCTATTAAATTAATTGTTGCAAATAGAAGTTATCTTAATAAAACTTTTTTCCATCCATTTAAATAATTTAATTCTTTTGTTACAAGTTAAAATATCTATAGCATATCATGGTTTAGTTTGCTTATTGGGAAAAAAGCAATTCATTTTTTTCCAGATATTTTGGGTATGAAATCAGTTAATCATAAATTGGCTTTGAGTATGTGCGGTTGTCACTTGTCTAAATCTTTTTTTTTTTTTTTAAACTTGCTTTCTGCATTGATTAAGCAAGGGTTTGATGTATATAGATGTGTAAATAACTAAATGTATACACAAAACACATAATATTTAGAGCATCTCAAATATGACAGGTGAATATAGAGAGATGAATATAGCACTCAACATCCTTATTTTCATGGAATCAATAAATTCCAGTAAATACAAGGAACTGTTGTAACTCCAGATAGTAGTAATGGCTATGAAGAAAAACATAGATAAGTGGGTAAGACTTAAAAGAATTAAGCAGAAAGGCAGGAGAGGCTATATTACCTAGAGTACTTTCAGAAAGCCACTCCAGAAGAAATTTGAACAGACAAAAGTAAGGAAGTAGCTGTGTGGGGACCCAGGTAAGAACTTTCTGGGTGGAGAGAATATATTTTTCTCAGCCATGGAAGCACCATGTCTGAGGCACGGGAAGCTGGTTGTGCTCAAGAAGCAGCAAAACAGCAAGCACTTAAGTTCCCCAATACAACAGAGTAAAGCATTTTCCAAATACTGAGGTAAGGTTATTATGTGGAGAATTCCAAGAGGTTTATTAAAGGATGTAAAAGGAACACATCAGTGTCCAATGCTGTGTGGGTTTTCAAGCAGTTTTAAATACATTCTAACAGCTACAGACAAATAACCAGGCAAATTCACTAGTGATTTCAATAAAATAAAAGTGCAGTATTTTATGAAATACTATTGTTCAGTTGTTAAGTCCTATCTGACTCTGTTACCCCACGAACTGCAGCACGCCAGGTTTCCCGTTCCTTCACTATTTCCCAGAGTTTGCTCAAACTCATGAACATTTATTTAATATGCCTTGTTGTTGTTGTTTTTTTCCTAATTGCAGAATGGCATTTTCTTGTCAGGAAAGAATATGTTAAATGGATGAGAATGGGCAATCTTTTTTCCAGTGATCAATATACAAATGCATTAAACACTCACACAAAATGAAACTATTTCTGAATGTTCACTTCCTTGTTTCTATAACCAGGACACTAAAGCCTCCTTGGTCAGGAAACAATAATAACTCCATGTCCTTGAAATATGTTTATAGGACAGATATAATTCTTATCTCAGTGGGTTAATAACTTCTTTCTTGAAAGTGTTCAAACAGAAGAATAAATGCTATAGCCAATCTGTTAACTTAAAATTAGAAGAGCAAGCAGTTTTACATGCTTGAAGAGTAGTATTCCCTTAAGAAATGAGAAACTAAAATAAAGCATGCATAAAATTAAATAAATATTTAAAATATCATTCTTCACTATAATGTTATGCCTCAACATTTATATTTCAAGGCCCTTTTAAAATAGCAGCTTTCAGTATCTTACATCTAGGAAGATTCATTTTGAAATAATTGCACACTTGTGTGCAGATATAAGCCACTTTAGCAAAATCACAGTACACTTTCCAATAATATATATATGCATCAATATTAACAACCTTCTTGAAAACTCACTTGCACAGGTACAATGTTTGGCATTTAAAATAAAAAAGAAAAAGAGTTAGAGTCAGACAATTTTTATCCCTTTCTACTACTTCATAGTAGATCTTGAATCTATTTGAATCGTCCACACACAAATATATATAAACATATACATGTGCATACATTGCCTTCGTAGCAGAATAAAAAAGCTCGTGTATACATGTATATTTATATATGCATAACAACACATGCACAAATATACATATATGTATACAATACATATATGTATACAATATATGACATACATATTGTATGTGTATATCCATGTCTATATCTAAGTGTGTGTACATCATATGATCAAAAATCAAATTACATTTATTTTATAATGTGAAATACACTTCAGATTTTTCTCTCTAGATTTGAGTCTAGAATGACTTTCTCAAACCAAGCCATTAAACTTATATAGTTTCTAATGATTTTTTTATTTATTTATTTTTTAAAAATTTTTTTTCCAGGTAATTCTTTTTTTTTCCTAATGATTTTAAAAATGAGCATTAGAAAATCCAAGGTTCAGTATGATTTAAGCCTCATTTCCCGGCTTCCCAATGCTTCTATAAAGCTTAACAAGCAAATATCGTTATATTTTTGCTTTGAGTTGAAGAGTTTTTGGAGTCAACTTAGAGAAAATGGAATCATGCTGATGAGGCTCGTGAGTCACATTGAAGTAAGAGTAATGATGTCTCAGATTTTTTGTTTTTTTGCCTGTAAGTAATTTCAAGGGAAAATTACTCTGAATTCAGGCTCAAGTGTTGAGTATGTGTATCATGTCAAAACAGTTTGCGACAAATAAGAGGTGCCTAAATGGTAAAACCACACACAGAACTTTGGAAAGAAAATAACACTTCGCACATGGTATTCATAAACAGTTATTTAATTAGTATATTTACATATGGGCTTTAGTTTCTGAATGTATGAATTCTATCTGCCTCAAGAAACATTTCATGAGCATATTTTAAATAAGGGTGCTGGTGAGGTCATGCTTAAAATCTTGCAATGTTAAGCATTACACAAACCAAGAACTTCCAGATGTCCAAGCTGGGTTTAGAAAAGTCAGAGGAACCAGAGATCAAATACCAATATTCACTGGATCATAGAGAAAGTAAGGGAATTCCAGAAAAACCTACCTCTGTTTCATCAACTATGCCAAAGCCTTTGCCTGTGTGGATCAGGAGAAACTGTGAAAAGCTCTTATAGAGATGGGAATACCAGACCATCTTACCTGTTTCCTGAGAAACCTGTGTGTGGGTCAAGAGGCAACAGTTAGAACCCTGTATGGAACAACAGGGTTTAGGACTGAGAAAGGAGTGCAACAGGGCTGTCTGTTGTCACCCTATTTATTTAACATATATGCTGAACACATCATGAGAAATGCCGGGCTGCATGAGTTACAAGCTGGAATCAAGACAGGCAGGAGAAACATCAACAACCTCAGATGTGCAAATGATTCTACTTTAATGGCAGAAAGAAAAAAGGAACTAAAGAACCTTTTGATGATAGTGAAGGAAGAGAGTAAAAAAGCCAGATTATAAGTAAATATTAAAAAAAACCAAACAAATCTAAGATCATAACATCTGGCCCCATTGCCTAATGGCATATAGAAAGAGAAAAGGTAGCTTCCTCTTAGGCTCTAAAATCACTGCAGATGGTGACTGCAGCCACGAAATCAGAAGATGATTGCTTCTTGGCAGGAAAGCTTTGACAAACCTAGACAGTGTGTTGAAAAGCAGAAACATCACTCTGACGACAAAGGTCCATACAGTCAAGCATGTGGTCTTCCCAGTGGTCACGTATGGTTGAGAGAGCTGGACCAGAAAGAAGGCAGAGAGCCAAAGACTTGATGCCTTTGAACCATGGTGCTGGAAAAGACTCCTGAGTGTCCCCTGGACAGCAAGAAGATCAAACTAGTCAATCATAAAGGAAACCAACCCTGAACACTCATTGGAAGGACTGATGCTGTAGCTGAAGCTCCAGTATTTTGGTCATCTGATGCGAACAGCCAACTCATTGGCAAAGCCCCTGATGGTCGGAAAGATCAAGGGCAGAAGGAAAAGAGGGCATCAGAGGATGAGATGGCTGGATGGAATCACTAGAGCAATGGACATGAACTTCGGCAAACTCTGGGAGATGTGAGGGAGGCCTGGCATGCTGCCAACCCATGAGGTCATAAAGAGTTGGACACAGCTGGGTGACTGAACAACAACAAATTCTGCTTTGCAACTGACTGTCAAAAGGTCATAGTAAATGTAGGATTAAGTAGCTACTATCCTGGAGCTATTAAAGAATAAAATATGTGGCAAGCAACTGAACTTCAAGAAGACAATACATCATCACAGAGGAACAAACCTGTACTAAATTCTCCATGAGCTATATTCTCTGATCCAGATTCTTTCTTAATCAATATAGCATAAAAACTATAGCATCTGTATAATGAGATATCTTTGCAGCATCTATCCCCCTTGCAGATGTAATAATCAAGCACAACATGGACAATAGAAAAGAAAGTAACTTCCTTTCTTAACACCTACAAAGTCTGGTACATGATACTTCTCAGGAAATATGTGTTGAATGAATAAATGAATGAATGATACTTCTCAGGAAATATGTGTTGAATGAATAAATGAATGAATGAATGAATGTTGAGACTATGCAGAAATGTATCCTACTCTAGGACTTTATGAGGTATACATACAGTATGAAAACAGTATACGTTTAGTTAATATTTGATGATTAAATGAATAAATGTCTCTATAGCTCCAAAATGGTAAAGATATGTTACAGATAACATTCTGTCAAGTAAAATTCTGGCTTTGGATATTAATGTGTATGTGTTAGTCACAGTCATGTCTGACTCTCTGTGACCCCATGTGAGCCCCCCAGGCTCCTCTGTCCATGGAATTCTCCAGGCAAGAATACTGGAGTGGGTAGCCATTCCCTTCTCTAGGCGATCTTCCTGACCCAGCGATCAAGCTCGGGTCTCCTGCATTGTAGCAGATTAGCTTCTGTATTAATTGGATATTAATACAGCAGTTGATCTTAGCCACTAAGCATGAACAATCTCCATCTGTTGAAGAAAGCACACCACTGAGTTCCTCTATCCATTCTGAGATTAAGAAGAAAGCCTGTGGCAGGGGCATTCCAATCTGCCCTTGAATTTGCCCTGCTGTTGGCTGGCCAGGGATCTCTTTCAACCCCATCTTCCACAAAATCAATCCTTGAGTTGTTCCTCAGTGAATGAGTCCAACCCCAATTTCCTAGAACCCTGTCAGTGATGCAAGCCTGGGTTAGAGACCTATGATTTCATCTGTTCCCCCTTCAAACTTCCTCTCTCAGCCATTGGGAGATCAGCATTTCTATTCCTAAGTGGGGTCAGGATGCCCTTCTTGGGAAGAATCTGAAACAATTCCAGCTGTAGATTAGGTAATCCTATGATAACAATGAGGAATTTCCTGATACTGATAACTAAACTGTGGTTATATAAGAAAATGTGCTTATTTTTAGGAAGTACACATTCAAGTATTAAGGGAAAAAGAAGCATGGTGTCATTAACCTGCAGGCAAATGGTTCAGGAAAAAAAGTGTGTGTGTGTGTGTAGATTAAGCAAAGAAAGTAAAGGGGTTAGTTGCTCAGTAGTGTCTGACTCTTTGTGACCCCATGGACTGTAGCTTGCCAGGCTCCTCTGTCCATAGGATTCTCCAGGCAAGAATACTGGAATGGGTTGCCACTTCCTTCTTAGAGGGCCTTCCAAAACCAGGGATGGAACTCTTGCACTGAAGGCAGATTCTTCATCATCTGAGCCACCATGGGAATAGAAAATAAAGCAAATGGCCCAGCATACGCAAAGAGTTTATGGTAATTCTTAGTAGCCATCTTGTAACTCTTCTGTAGGGGTGAACATAATTATGTAATACTAAATGTATCACTATGAATTATATAATATATAATAACAAAACATTTAAAAGTTACTAAAAACAGCAACTCCGGGCTGTTTCTTCAATACTTGGCCCTGAGGAAATGCTCACCATACTTGGCCCTGTCAACTGGCGTGAGTCTAGACTGCTCTCAGAGAAGCCTCTTCACGCTCCTCTATCTGAAACCTGAGCCACTCACAATATCCTACATTCTGGCTTTTCCTACCATGGGCCAGGTATCAAGTGTGGGGCCACAGAGACTCCATCATGTGAGAACCTTCAAATGGCCTCTCTAAAGCCCCTTTTCTCTAGGTTTCATACAAGAGGGAAGCTATGTTTTTCCTACCCCTTATAAGGACTCAGAGCACACCAACAAATACATTTAAAGAAACTGTTCAGTTTCCACCAACCTGGCTTCTCCTACTTTGACCCTTTTATTTTATCCTGGTAAGTGAGGACATGAATTTGAGCAAACTCCAGGAGACAGTGAAAGATAGGGAAGTCTGGCATGCTGTAGTTGATGGGGTTGCAGAGTCAGACACAACGTTAGCGACTGAACAGCAACAATAGGAGGTATTGCCAAACTAATATTAAAAATCGTCTTTGAAAGTTTTATGTAGATCACCACCCGTGACTTTGGAATGTGCAGATTTTATCATCTCTTATTTCCTTCTTGACCTTTGAGAGCTTTGCTGAAAGTAAGTAAAAGAGTTAGATTTTAAATGCCTGATTATAGAGACAATTCATAAAAGACCTCCAAGGAAAGAACAATAGTTACTGATTTTCTTCCAGGACAAGTTAAGTGAAGAACAACATGGCAGCAAGGTTTTACCTCGAGATCATTTCTAGCCCTAAGACTGATGTATACATAGGCGTTCTTGTCTTTTGAAAGACAGTTCCTGTTTTGTTCAGTGAGGAGGCTTCGTCTAATATGGAGGCCCTCAAATGGTTTTGGTCTCATCTCAGAACTCCTGTACTAAAAATTTATTGAGGATTCCATGAGCACGCTTGTGTAAGTGTTACATCTGCATATGTATAACTTATTAGAATTCAGAAGTTAGAAATATTTTATTAATTCATTTAAAAAACAGCACAATAATATAAAACATGTTAATACAGTTAACATGCTTTAAAAAATAACTATATTTCAAAACAAAGAATTAGTGAAAACACTGCCATTGTCTTATACATCTGCAAATCTTTTTAGATTTCTTTTTTAATAGAAGGTAGGTATATAAAGTCTCACGTCTGCTGCTTTAGCCAATTGATTGTGTTGCTATACATCACATAACCTCTGAAAAACATTATAAAGTCATTAGGCCATGAGATTGAAAAGGTATAAAATAGTTTTGATTAAAATAATTTTGACCAAAAGGTATAAAAATAGTCTATGATTTTGTAGACTAGGTCTTTGGCCTGCCAGGGTCCTCAGACTGTACTTTGAGAATCCCTAGTCTAAAAGACATTTATTTTTTGCAGTAAGAATCCTGATTTTGAATCTTAGTTTGTGCTTCTATATAGTTCTAAGGCCTCAGCTGAATTATTACCCTGTCTCAGTATATCATTTAGGAAACTGAGATAATGCTTCTTCATAGAGAGTTAAATGAAATAACATATATAGAGCTTCCCCTGGAGGAGGAAATGGCAGCCCACTCCAGTATTCTTGTCTGGAAAATCCCATGAATGGAGGACCCTGGCAGGCTACAGTACATAGGGTCACAAAGAGCTGGACATGACTGAATCGACTTCATTTCACTTCACTTATTTGTTTAGATGAATCAGTCAATATTTGGTATATAAGTTTCCCTTCTGATATATCTCTCTACAAATTCATTGACACTCATAGCCATATTGTCATTGTCTGTATACACTGGTTTGTGAACTTGGTAGGGTTATATTTTAGCTTTTTCTTTTTCAGTGTCCTCAGTGGGGGTTAGGGGGAGGACACAAAATAAATACAAATACCTACCTTATTAGAGTGGAATTTGTGGTGATAAAACAAAGAGTTAGATTTTGAGATGCTTCGAAAAAGTAGAAGGAACATTAGAATATAAGAAATGCACTTATTTGGCAATAAAATATTAAGGAATAAGTTTGCTACCTAGACCAAATTCAACTCTTTGAAAGAGGAGTTATGATTAATTATTTCCTTAAAGAGTCTAGGTTTGGGAACTATACATTTTCTAAATCATCCATTCTATTGTCAAGTTGTTAAGCACACTGAAGAATAAAAATGCTTTTCTAGAGGCCAGGCATCCTCTCTGTTCTCCCATCACAAGGTAACTTACAATTTGGAGCAAACTGACCTCTTTGGATAGTAGTTTTCATCTTTAAAATGATTTTTTTTGAAGGTTTAGGTGCATCTTTTTAGCTTCCAAATTGTATAATGCTTTTTTCCAAATTGTAGAATTCTTTTTCTGTAAAATAATGATTGGATGTTTTAAACAAAAGAGGTGTTTGTAAAATATCAGGCTCATCTCATCACTATATACACATTTGTTGTTGTATGCACAGCTTTAATTGAGGGCCACTGTGCAGTACATGGAGAAAATGTACAAAGTGTCTTGATAATGACCATTCTCCATACAAAGGAAAATAAGCCAGTATTAGTGAGAGAAATTCACCAGAAGAAGAAAAAGTTCCTATCTTATGGGCTCATGATAGAATTTCTATCCTTTAGCTCCATTTCTTTTCTCAATAGCCCAAAACCAATTTTATAACTCAGTTGTCTCCCAGCTAAATGTGCAGCCTGCTGCAGAGATGAAAAGTTTGTGAAGCTTAACCATACAAAATGGTATACCTAAGGAGCGCCTGCATATATTTCCAGGGTTGTTTTTATAGTTGAAAGGCGCTTTGCTTCTATTTGTTTTCCCTTATTTTCCTTCCTGCTGTAGGCTTACAAAAACTATTAACAAAAAGAGATCTATCAAGAACAGAACACAGAGAAATTAAATTGGACTGGAAAGACTAAGGTTTACATGTGCAATTATATTAAAAGTGCAGGATCCACCAGTGTTGACTGAGGATGAGACAACGTCAGCATTTCTGATCTCATTAAAGTATTATTGCAAAACAGCATCACTTCTTCATGAAACCGTCTGGCATCCTCAGGTCACACTGTTTCTGCACTACCACCGATTACGTCGCCTTACTTAGCACTAGCCTTGGAGGGATTAAACACTGCGGGTCTTGTCAAAGGGTTCATAAAGGAAATCATACTTAAACATTAGAGTGAGGCATTTTCCTCAACGTGATTCCTCTCCAAAGCACAGGAAGCACAGATCTATTGCTACGGACAGGTAACAGCAGGTCATATCAGCAATGTGAACTGATGAATGCGTTCATAATCCATCTGTTTTTTTTTTACAGAAGTGGAAGACTTAGGAAAGGATGCCTGGCACGTATACTACAATGTGGAGTAAAATATACGAGCACATGTGTAATATATATAACTTAGATAACATATAATATACTGTATATTTTATATGTAATTTTCCATTATTTATATTCATTTCCTGCTAAAATTTTATGTTCTAAAAAAAAAGGAAGTTGACTTCATTTTAGCAATCATTCATATTTTCTTCTTTTTCAGAGAGGAGGCAAATTAGTGCATACTTTCATTATCCTGACAGGGAAATGTCCTGGGTGTCTTGTTAATGGAAATGGACAACTTCCTAGGCTCAAAAATCTGTCAGGTGGTCTTGTTGTAGCAACATAGTGCTAAGTATGGGCACAGATGAAGTGAATCACATTTGCAACATGCTGCTGCGTAAATTGATTTAGGGAGCTAGAACTTACACTTTGGAAAATAAACTGATGATCTCAGAAACATACATTAAAAAACTGCTAATTCAAGCCAATGGAGAACATTCTTAGTATTAGACTTCATTTGCATTCAAGGTCACAAATACTGTGAATACCCAAGGTCAGGGAAAAATGATAGTGAACCTTCCAAATAATTTGTTTTAGATTTGAAGTGTCAGATCCTATATCAGCTTAGAATGTTCTATTCATTCTCTTGCCAAATAAATTGACACTGCTTTTGTTTCTCAAAATGAGGCTTTGCATCAGCTCTCTGGGCAAGTATCCTATGGTGCAGTATATTACACAATAGCAATTTGTAGAGGTGTGGAGAGAAAAAAAATTAATGTATTTTTGCATCATGAGAAACATCTATTTGTTAAATAGGTTATGGAAATGAAACCTTTTAAGTACATATTGAAAGAATTTATTAGTATTTTGATTTCACTTGCAAATCTGGCTTCTGGTTTCTCCAGGAAAGTTTTTTCTTTCTCTGATATGAACGGAGTTTAGTAGGAAAAAAAATCCTGAAAGTTGTCTCCCCACTTCTTAAAAAAAATCCAAACCCCAAACAGCATGTTTGCCTAGCAAAGTTAAAAGTAACATAGGACTAACAACTGGCAGACGCTTTATCAAAAAAAAAAGTCTCTCATGTTGGCTACTATTGATCATTATATCTGTACTGATAGCAACTGTATTAGGTAGATACTACGGGTTACAATGTTTGCATTTATTATGAGTCATCACTACACAAGTTTATTTATGTGGCTATATCCTCTGTAAGTTTTATAATATAATTCTGGCACTGCTGATGGTAATTCAAACTAGTTACTTTTTGGGTAACTCAAACCAGGCTTCACATTTCTGAAATAATTTTCAGAATTACCCCCATATTAAATTATTTGAAAAAAAAACCCATCAGCAGAATGCTCACTAATGAAATATTATACCCATATATTTATAAACTATGAGATCATATTATACTGTCTTCATTCTACTGTTGGACCATAACCAGCAATCCTATACCCCCAGATGTTTTTGATAGAGGACAAGTACTCAAAAACTACTTGCTGAATGAATAAAGGAGAGAAACAAGGTCTACAAGATTGTGAAATTGAGATATAAAAAATTTCCTCAATTTAACTAACAGATGTCCTACTTTCAATAGGAATTTGATAAACAGCTACCATTTACAAAGTGCTTATTATATGCTAAGGAGAACATTGTATCTATATTATTTCATTTAATCCTTGAAATAATTCTGTGAGACAGGTGGTATTCTCTCATTTTAAAGATAATAAAATTGTCTCAGAGAGAGTCCAAGAAACTCACACAAGGTTATGTGAAGTGAAGTGAAAGTTGCTCAATCATGTCCAACTCTTTGCAACCCTATAGACGTCCATGGAATTCTCCATGCTAGAACACTAGAGTGGGTAGCCTTTCCCTTCTCCAGGGGCAATTTCCCAAACCCAGAGATTGAACCCAGGTCTCCCACATTGCAGGCAGATTCTTCACCAGCTGAACCAAAGGGAAGCCCAAGAATACTGGAATGGGTAACCTATCCCTTCTCCAGCAGATCTTCTCAACCCAGGAATTGAACCAGGGTCTCCTGCATTTCAGGGGGATTCTTTACCAGCTGAGCTACCAGGGAAAGGTCATGCACCTAGCAATTCATGGAACTGATAGTTAATATGTTCCGTTGAGTTCAGTCAATCATGTCCAACCCTTTGTGACCCATGGACTGCAGCATGCCAGGCTTCCCTGTCCATCACCAACTCCCAGAGCTTACTCAAACTCATGTCCATCGAGTCAGTGATGCCATACAACCATCTCATACATCTCAAAACACATGTATCTTTTCCAAATTATTCTAAAGAAATGCTTTAACTACCAAAGAACCCAGTCTTGGGTCTTGCTTATTGAAGTTAAGGGATGATATCCCTAAGGAGTAGTTTTTCTCCCAGCAAAGCCCTTCTGCCTAGCTCTAGACACTTCTCCACCCTTAAATAGCAACTCTTTCTCTAGGTCTTAATATGACTTATATTGGCCCTTGGTTTTCACTCAAAATGTTTATCATATAAAATAAAGAACTTAATGAATATAAAAATTTTTGAAAAGTCATATCTTTTGCCCTTTATGTAGACCTCCTCCCACTCCCTCCTTATTCACAGCCACCCATGTTACACTATCCATCTAAATAAACACTATCAATTTTCTTTTGAATCAAGTACTTTTTTTAATTAAACTTTCTTATTCATTAAACTTTTTATCTTGTATTAGAGTATAGCCAATTAAAAGTGCTGTGAGAGTTTCAAAAGAACAGCAAAGAGACTCACCACACACACACGCATATACCTGTATCCATTCTCCCCCAAAACTACGTCCATCCAGGCTGCCAGATAATATTGAACAGAGTTTCCTGAGCTATACAGAAGGTCCTTGAAGGTCATCCATTTTAAATATAGCAGTGTCTATATGTCCTAATTTCTAATGTCTCATATTACTCCTTCTATCCATTGATAACCTTGCTGACAGTTATTATTCTCTTTTCCTGATCTGATATTTCATAAATATTTCATAGATATTTCATAGATGTAAATATCTACTATGAGAAAGCAAAACAGATCTCAAGTCTCAGCTAGCTATCTCGAGGTTCTCTTTTCCAACACCTTTGGAAATCTTGCAGATTTTTACAGAGTCACTGTACTTCCCCACCATTCCCATAAGGGATTTCAAATATATCAACAAATCTCACAGCTGGTAACTTCAAAGGTGGGTGAATTACACTTCAGTTTTTTTTTTAAGTGTTGATATAAAGAGACAAGTTCTTAAAAAAAAGTGGGTGACGGGATTATGAGAATTGATATGAATACGATAAACCTTTGTCCTGATCTGGGAGCAGATAATTAAAGAGACTGATGCTTTGTCACTTCAAATGTCCAAATTGATTTTAGCTAGTATATAGTGGAATTTGGATCTATGGAGGCATTTAACCATCATACTACTCTATCCTTCTAAAAACAAGAATTTTTTCCCAAATTATATCTAGCTGAGAGTAATTTTTTTAAACTGTCACAAACTAAATAGAAGACCAAATGTTGATATTTAAATCCTAAGCATAAACAGGAACTTAACCATTGTCTCCTCCATGACATTGTTAGAAAAAAATTTTACTGTTTAAAAATCCATTTCAAATTAAGTTGCAGAAAGCATTGCTAACCATTTAATGCACATGGATTTTGGGATTGAGTTTTTCCCCTTTAAATATATAAATATACCATGGGATAATATTTCTGACACCAGTGCACTTAGTAAATAATTTAATTGATTCCAGTTCTGAAAAACTGACCTCTGTGTAGTTGAAATTGTTCTCCCTTGCCAAGTCATAAATAAAAATGCAGCAATAGTTTTCAGCTAAAGCATAACTATGACCGCTATGACAGCAGAACTGAGGACAGCTGTTTAAGTAGGAACACTGTGACTCCAAAGAAAAGCATAATGCTTATGGAAACACACTCAACGCAGCCACAGTTCTAAAAACAAGTAAGAGATTAGAGCGTTGAAGAGCCATGGACTTACTCTTTTTAGCTTTTATCTGGACATAATACGTGAGAAAATTCACTATAAATGCCTTACCTCACACAGATGGTGAAAGGATATATCTTCAATGTAATTAGTGCAAACCAACTTTTTTCTTTTACTTTTTTCCCTTCATTACACACTCCATTTAGAATGGCAACACACAAATAAAAGATCGCAGCTCTATTAGTTGGATGTGTTTTGGTGGAGGAAGGACTATCATCTGACCCAATTAATCTTGATTCGGGATAAGTGCCTGATAAATGACTTCCCAGGAAGGGAGGCACCATGCCTCATTGCCCGGCTGATTTCATCTGAGATCTGCTGTGTACTCACTGCGTGACCTTGGCAAAGGCATTTAACTTCTTACCTCTTTTTGTTTGTAAAGGGTAGCTAATCCTAGCCTACCTCACTTAGCAAAAATAAACACTAACTCTATAAATTCAATAGATATGGGTGAGAAAGATTACTGATACAAAGGATAAACATGGTAGATGTATCACACAACCCTCTGAATAAGTTGCTTTAGGTAGAACCAAGTGTTTTCAAAACCTATGTGCTTTCAATGAATTTATTAAACAGGGACTATAATATTTATTTTGGTCCACTGGACAAAGATCTGCTAGCTGCCTAAAACTGGAACAATATAAATGCTCTCTTTATTGGCTAAGATATTCTCTAAGCCAATATACTTTGATCCTACTTGCTATTTAGGCTCTGACTCTTCCGGTTTAAACCATCAGCAAGGTAGAAATATTAATCAATAAAAGACACTGCCAGTAAGACAATAGCTGGTGGCAACTGATATGCACAATTGAAAAAGAGGAACAGTAAAGTTGATTACTCATTGTTATTTAAAATAAAGGGATAATATTATAAACATTTTAAATAGAGTCAGGTATATGAAGTATGAGCTTATATAACAGTAAACCTATAGCTTTGAATCTTAAATTCAATATGAAGATTTTTGAATGTTTTCAAAAATGAAATATTTGTCTGTTGATAGACAAATGGATAAGAAAGCTGTGGTACATATACACAATGGAATATTACTCAGCCATTAAAAAGAATTCATTGGAATCAGTTCTATTTAGGTGGACGAAACTGGAGCCTATTATACAGAGTGAAGTAAGCCAGAAGGAAAAACAAAAATACAGTATACTAACACATATATATGGAATTTAGAAAGATGGTAACGAGAACCCTGTATGCGAGACAGCAAAAGAAACACAGATTGTACAGAATAGTCTTTTGGACTCTATGGGAGAGGGCAAGGGTGGGATGATATGGGAGAACGGCATTGAAACATGTTAATTATCATATGTGAAATCAATTGCCAGCCCAGGGTTGATGCTCAGGGCTGGTGCACCGGGATGACCCAGAGAGAGGGAATCAGGAGGGAGGTGGGAGGGGGGTTCTGGAAGGGGAACACATGTATACCCAAGGCAGATTCATGTCAATGTATGGCAAAACCAGCACGATAATGTAAATTAAATAAATAAATAAATAAAATCAGAAAAAAAATATTTCTACCAAATATAGGCATGATATAGAATGGTTAGAGGGAAGAAGAATTCTAAACACTACTCTAAATGGTATCATTTAGATGGTATCTAATGATATCATTAGAAATTTTTGAAAAGAATACTAATCACATTTGAATGTAGAGTTTCAGCTCAGTTCAGTTCAGTCACTCAGTCATGTCCAACTCTGCGACCCCATGGACTGCAGCATGCCAGGCTTCCCTGTCCTTCACCAACTCCTGGACCTTACACAAACTCATGTCCATAGAGTCAGTGATGCCATCCAACCTTCTCATCTTCTGTCATCCCCTTCTCCTCCTGCCTTCAATCTTTCCCAGCACCAGGGTCTTTTACAAGGAGTATCAAGTGACCAAAGTATTGGAGCTTCAGCATCATCATCAGTCCTTCCAATGAACATCCAGGACTGATTTCCTTTAGGATGAAATGGTTGATCTCCTTGCAATCCAATGGACTCTCAAGAGTCTTCTCCAACACCACAGTTCAAAAGCATCAATTCTTTGGTGCTCAGCCTTCTTTATAGTCCAACTCTCACATGACTACTGGAAAAACCAAAGCTCTGACTAGACAGACGTTTATTGGCAAAGTAGTCTCTGCTTTTTAATATGCTGTCTAGGGTGGTCATAGGTTTCCTTCCAAGGAGCAAGTATCTTTGAATTTCATGGCTGCAGTTACCATTTGCAGTGATTTAGGAGCCTCAAAAAATAAAGTCTCGCACTGTTTCCATTGTTTCTCCATCTATTTGACATGAAGTGATGGGACTGGATGTCATGATCTTAGTTTTCTGAATGTTGTGTTTTGAGCCAACTTTTTCACTTTCCTCTTTCACTTTCATCAAGAGGCTCTTCAACATAAATACAGTATACTAATGCATATATATGGAATTTAGAAAGATGGTAACGAGAATCCTGTATGCGAGACAGCAAAAGAAATGCAGATGTATAGAACAGTCTTTTGGACTCTGTGGGAGAGAGCAAGGGTGGGATGATATGAGAGAACGGCACTGAAACATGTTAATTATCATATGTGAAATCAATTGCCAGCCCAGGTCTGATGCTCAGGGCTGGTGCACTGGGATGACCCAGAGAGAGGGAATCGGGAGGGAGGTGGGAGGGGGGTTCTGGAAGGGGAACACATGTATACCCATGGCAGATTCATGTCAATGTATGGCAAACCCAACACAATAATGTAAAGAAAATTAAAATAAATAAATTTTAAAAAGAGGCTATTTAGTTCTTCTTCACTTTCTGCCATAAGGGTGATGTCATCTGCATATCTGAGGTTATTGATATTTCTCCCTGCAATCTTGATTCCAGCTTGTGCTTCATCAAGCTCTGCATTTCGCATGATGTACTCTGCATATAAGTTAAATAAGCATGATGACAATATACAGCCTTGATGTACTCCTTTTCCTATTTGGAACCAATCTGTTTTTCCATGTACAGCTCTAACTGTTACTTCTTGACCTGCATACAGATTTCTCAGGAGGCAGATTAGGTGGTCTGGTATTCCAATCTCTTGAAGAATTTTCCACAGTTTGTTGTGATCCATACAGTCAAAGGCTTTGTTGTAGTCAATAAAACCGATTTTTTTCTGGAACTCTCTTGCTTTTTCAATGATCCAACAGATGTTGGCAATTTGATCTCTGCTTCCTCTGCCTTTTTAAAATCCAGCTTGAACATCTGGAAGTTCACGGTTCACGTACTGTCAAAGCCTGGCTTGGAGAATTTTGAGCATTACTTTGCTAGTGTGTGAGATGAGTGCAACTGTGTGGTAGTTTGAGCATCCTTTGGCATTGCCTTTCTTTGAGATTGGAATGAAAACCGATCTTTTCCAGTCCTGTGGCCACTCCTGAGTTTTCCAAGTTTGCTGACATATTGAGTGTAGCACTTCCACAGCATCATCTTTTAGGATTTGAAATGCTCAACTGGAATTCTATCACCTCCACTAGCTTTGTTTGTAGTGATGCTTCCTACTTGCTTCCTTCCTTCCAAGGCCCACATGACTTCACATTCCAGGATGTCTGGCTCTAGGTGAGTGATCACACCATCATGGTTATCTGGGTCATGAAGTTCTTTTTTGTTTTGTTCTTCCATGTATTCTTCTTAATATTGTCTGTTTCTTTTAGGTCCATACTATTTGTGTCCTTTATTGTGCCCATTTTTGCATGAAATATTCCCTTCCTATATCTAACTTTCTTGAAGATATCTCTAGTTTTTCCTATTCTATTGTTTTCCTCTATTTCTTTGCATTGATCACTGAGGAAGGCTTTCTCATCTTTCCTTGCTATTCTTTGAAGTTCTGCATTCAGATGGGTATATCTTTCCTTTTCTCCTTTGCCTTTCACTTCTTTTCACAGCTATTTGTAAGGCCTCCTGAGACAACCATTTTGACTTTTTGCATTTCTTTTTCTTTGGGATGGTCTTGATCACTGCCTCCTGTACAGTCACGAACATTCATCCATAGTTCTTCAGGCACTCTGTCTATCAGATCTAATCCCTTGAATCTGTTTGTCACTTCCACTGTATAATCGTAAGGGTATGATTTAGGTCATACCCGATGGTCTAGTGGTTTTCTGTACTTTCTTCAGTTTAAGTCTGAATTTGGCAATAAGGGGTTCATGATCTGAGCCACAGTCAGCTCCTGGTCTTATTTTTGCTGACTGTATAGAGCTTCTCCATCTTTGGAGAATATGATCTCTGCAAAGAATATGATCAACCTGATTTCAGTATTAACCATATGGTGATGTACATGTGCAGAGTCTTCTCTTGTGATGTTGGAAGAGGGTGTTTGCTATGACCAGTGTGTTCTCTTGGCAGAACTCTGTTAGGTTTTGCCTTGCTTCATTTTGTACTCTAAGGCCAAATTTTCCTGTTACGCCAGGTATCTCTTGACTTCATACTTTTGCATTCCAGCCCCATAATGTAAAGGACATCTCTTTTTTTTGGTGTTACTTCTAGATGGTCTTGTAGGTCTTCATAAAATTGTCAACTTCAGCTTCTTCAGTGTTATTGGTCAGGGCATAGACTTGGATTACAGTGATATTGAATTGTTTGCCTTGGAAACAAACAGATTATTCTGTTGTTTTTGAGACTGCACTCAAGTACTGCATTTAGGACTCTTTTGTTGACGATCATGGCTACTCCATTTCTTCGAAGGGATTCTTACCCACAGTAGTAGATATAATAGTCTTCTGAGTTAAATTAACCCATCCCAGTCCTTTTTAGTTCACTGCATCCTAAAATGTCAATGTTCACTGTTGCCGTCTCTTGTTTGACCCCTTCCAATTTGCCCTGATTCATGGACCTCACATTCCAGGTTTCTATGCGAGATTGTTCTTTACAGCATCGAACTTTACTTCTATCAACAGTCACATCCACAAGTGGGTGTTGTTTCTGCTTTGGCTGAGTCCCTTCATTTTTCTGGAGTTATTTCTCCACTGATCTCCAGTAGCATAGTGGGCACCTACTGACCTGGGGAGTTCATCTTTCAGTATCCTGTCTTTTTTCCTTTTCATACTGTTCATTGGGTTCTCAAGGCAAGAATACTGAAGTGGTTTGCCATTCCCTTCTCCAGTGGACCACATTCTGTCAGAACTCTCCACCATGACCCATCTGTCTTAGGTGGCCCTACATGGCATGGCTCATGGTTTCATTGAATTAGACAAGCTGTAGTCCATGTGATCAGATTGGCTAATTGTCTGTGACAATTGTTCATTCTGTCTGCCCTCTGATGGATATGGTAAGTGGGTTATGGAAGCTTCCTGATGGGAAAGACTAGTTAGATTTAAGAAAAAATAAATTATACTTTTTATGAGAATTATTTCTGATTAAAGTATCTGAACTGATTTTTCTCTAGAAATTGTCAAAATACCCTAGTTTTATGTTTTAAACAGAACTGAAATAGTCAAGAATCTCATCTGCATATGAATAAAAATGTACTACTTATTCTTTTTTTTTTCTTTACATTATTGTGTTGGTTTTGCCATACATTGACATAAATCAGCCATGGGACTACTTATTCTTCTAATATATTTTGCTGGCATTTACATTCTATAACTATCTGGATAAAAAAAGGTACTCTTCCTTATACTATATCAAGAATTGATCTGAATTTTTGGTTTGTTTCTAGAATTGGCTTGATTGAATACATTATTCAGATGTCCTGGAAATGGACTAGGTGTTGTTTTAACACTCTTTATTTACTTCAACAAGTGAATTATTAAGTACTTAAGTATTATTATTAAGTACTTACTATGTGTAGACAGTGTGGTGAATAAAGATACGTACAGTTTCTGCTTTCAGTTTAGTTAAGGGGACATTACACAAATAAAGTGATGAAACAGTATATACAATAGCTTAGGAGATAGAAATAACAAGGTAGGATTCTCTAAGTGACTCCTGAGCTGACATGTGAAACAGATGAGTGTTCGCTGGGTTGATGTGGAAGCAGGCAGAGATGGCAGGGGTCTCCAGGTAGAGGACAATGCATGGAAGGAAGTGCCTTGTGACATTAAGGCAAGTGTGTTGTGCTTAATGAAGCAAAGAAAGAGGAGAGATGAGGCTGGAGGTGGGTGGGGGCATGTCCTCTGGGGCATGGTAGGCTTCATTAAGGAGATGACTTCATCTGAAGAATGATGATAAACCCAGGAAGGAAAATTAGTGTTCTGGCTGCAATGCAGTGACTGTCTTGGAAGAGGTTGGGGAGCAGCTATCAGGAGCATTCTGCTTTTATCAGAAGGAACACTTGTCTACAGAAAGTTATCAGCGTTTGACTACATACTTCACAAAGAACCTGGAAATATCATCCTGATTTTTTTTTCTTGACTCTTTCTGAAAGCAAGAGCTATATAGTGGTGATCTGACTATTTAGATCTCAGAAGTGTCACAGAAACAAATAAGAGAATTGGAAAAGCCCAGCTCCTTTCCTTTCACATTGAAAGCTCTGTACATACTTGTATACAATGGTTAGATAGCATTACTGACTCAGTGGACATGAACTTGAGCAAACTCCAGGAGATAGTGGAGGACAGGGAGTCCTGATGTGCTGTAGTATATGGGGTCACAAAGAGTTGGACATGACTTAGTGACTGAACAAGAACACACATTTGTATTTTCATGAACAAAGAAATGTGGTTTGCTATTTGTATATCAGAACAGTACCTGCTTGAACAGAAGATTGCTTAAGCCCAGAAAGTTAAAATACCTTCCAGGTTACTGAATCCAGTCTTGTTCTATAAATTAATATTTAGTCAAAAATCTTTTATAACAGATAAATGTCATAAAACTTTAGAGTCCTGCTTATCTATGTAAGGTCCACCTATTCCTGAACTAGAATCTATTGGACGGATGCCCACAAATGAAGATTCAGGGCCTCTCAGTTCTAAGCCTTCCAGTTCTTATGTGTGCCCCAGGAATCTGCAGATGAAAAACATCACAAGTGATTCTCAAGAAAACCCGTGTTTAAATCTCAGGCAATGATTCCCAAGCAGTCATATATATAAGGAATCACTTGGGATCTTATAAAATACAACTTCTCAGGATTCGCACTGAGAAATTTTAATTCAGGGGATTTGGGGTGGTGACTAGTTATCGATATTTTTCCCCCTGCAAAGCTCAGGTGTATTTTAAGTGCAAAGAGCTATTGGTATAAAAGTTTTTCATAGTTTATATGAACTGTTTCTTAGTAAGATCTCTCAGAAGACATATAGTCCCCTCTACAGTAAGCTCTTTGAAGCCAGGGCCACTATGCTTTTCAGTATTCTCTCTTTATCACTAGGATAGGGTTAACACTTACTGTTCTTTGGACCTCAAATGAAATGTCATCGCCTTCCTCACTAGACGGAGTGTTCCTGCTACAGTTTCATAGACTTCAATAACCAAATCACTCATCATACTTCTTTGTAATAAATTGATTGTTTTTCTTCTAAGTTATTCATAAACTCTGGGAGACATTGTCTACTTTATGCCCATTAGCACTGATAATATGGAACAGAGGACCTGGCCCTTAATAACTTATTAATTAAAAAATATATGCAGTAAATATTAAGTAAATGTTTCCATTACTAGAATACTGTGATCTCGTATAACCTCCTCTTCACCAGTAAAAAGATATTTCATTTAAGGTTTCACATGACATACTAAAGCAACTTTTCAGGATAAGGTTAAGAAATAAACATCAAATTCTGCTAGAACTTATCAATAATGCTTGGCATGATAGTGCATATCTGACCACATGTCACCATTTCTGTAGCCACAGTCCTAGTCCAAAATGTCTCTTTCCCTTGAACAGACATTCAGATAGACTTGGAAAATGGAGGCATCCTCATGGAACAGTCAAGAACTAGATATTAAAAAAGGGTATGTTTAGAGGATCTAGCTTTAGAAGAAGATTGTCTTCAATGATTGAGATAATGAAAATTTAGATAAAATGATAAAATAGTTAGGGTGGGGTACTGAAAAGAATCTTGAGTATCCACAGGGATGGCCTAACAACTGATTTCAGAACAAGACTTCATAAGTCTATATTGCAAAAATAGAGTAAATATAATTGGGAGTAAAATGATCAGGATCTAGGAATCTGGGAGGCATTAAAGGAGACATGGCGGTTGTTAAACAAGAATCTAGATTTCATAAAGAATATAGTAAAGAATAATTTAGCAGGCTTTGATAAGTGGCATTTTCAAATATGAATGACTTCCCTCCTCACTTTCGTATCAACTGCTCAGTTGGTTCAGTTGTGTCCAACTCTTTGCAACCCTATGGACTTAGTCCACCCAGCTCCTCTGTCTGTGGGATTCTCCAGGCGAGAATAGTGGAGTGGGTTGCCATTTCCTACTCCATTCATATCAAGAGAAGTAGCAAAAGGTATGATCTTCATGGGGAAAAGGGCAACAGGAAATGTTATTATGGACAACTTGGTCTCTGTTATGAACATATGAGAGGGCATGATTTTGAGAGGATAGTTTGTTCAGAATGAAATTAAGTATCCCATGGAAGACAACCAAAGTAAGGACATGATACATGAGAGATAGTCCCCATCTTTTATTTTCTAAGAGAAGCAAGAGACAGCTAACCTAATCTTCAACTTAGAATGGAAAAAAAATCATTTAATTTGTTTCTGTCCAATTTTCATCTTGTCACAGGCTCTTTTCAATTCTAATTCTATTGATTTTTCCACCTCTTTCTTCATAGTACTAGAAAATTACCCAAAGAACAGGATAAACAAACATCAACCTACTGTAATAGGAATGCCATAGCATCCATTTAGCAATAAAAATAAACTCAGAAAGCCTCTAGTTATACCTCAGAATCCACACGGAAGTATTCCACTCAGAGACACTGAAAAGCAAGTTAAGAAATCTTAGAAGAGAGCACGGTGACAGTAATGGCAGCAAGCATCAGGAAGTACAAAGAATGCTTCTCTGGCAGAGTGTTCAATATCTATGGAATAAAACACCAAATCTGGGCTAGGGAGAAGAGATGATAATGAAAAAACGGTAGAATAAAAGGAGAGCTTCCCTGGTGGCTTAGACAGTAAAGAATCTGCCTGCAATGCAGGAGAGCTGCGTTCAGTCCCTGAGTGGGGAAGATCCCCTGGAGAAGGGAATGGCTACCCACTGCAATATTCTTGCCTGGAGAACTCTATGGACAGATAAGCCTGGTGGGTCCATGGAGTTGGACACAACTGAGCAAGGAACACTAACAGAATAAAAGAATGAAACAAACAGAGCTGATGATGATGGCAAGTGAAGGAGGACACAGGTTAAAGCACAGAATCACAAAATGGTGGAAAGTGTAAACATTTACAGTTAATCAAATTATAAAATAATCAAAATATCAACTGGACTTACTGCCTCATGTCAATAGGCAATATACCTTACAGTTAAGAGTCTGAGTTGTGGATTTATATTTATTTCAGTTCTTTTGATTAACAGCTAAGTGATCTTAGGCACTGACTTTACTCTTTAAAGTCTCAGTCTTTGTCAGTAAAATGGGAATAATTAGGTTACTTGCTTCATAGGGTATTTACACTGATTAAATGAAATAAAGGATACAACTATTTATCATAGTGCCAGGAAGCAAGAACTTTATACATGTAATTTAGTATTAATAACTATGATTTGCTTTGTTGTCTTTGCTAAAACTCATCAATAATGAAGTGTACAGACAACCAAAGATTATTCTGGGTGTCAGGGGAAAATATAGAGTTGCCAGGTTTTTTAGACAATCCACGGGGTGGATGGCCTTGCATAAACTACTGAAAGTTCAAAACAGATAAAAAAAAAAGTCAGCAGAATCTTCATATAAATGGTAAAGATAAAGTCACTAAGATTTAAATATTGCTCTAAGAATGCACAATATACCAATGTGGATAGATATTTGTTTTCTCATGCAAAGTACTAAAAGCTTAAAAAGCTTTTAAAATGCTATCTAGCCTTTCACAATAGTCTTAACAGAGGTTGTCACATGACAACCAGAAAGGTATTCTTGGTACAATTTGAACATGTAATTAAAGAGCAATTCAGATTTTAAATTTAATGTAAGGCATCTAAATGGAGCAGTTATGTTATAAGTAATCTTGGGAACATAAATACATTTAAAGCAATGTTTCTAAAAGTTTCACTACAATGCTTTTCCCATGGAAGAAAATTGTTCTTGGGTAATATTTTCACATTCAAGTAGTAAAGAAGCTAAATCAATAGAGTTTTTATTGAACTCCTGCTGTGGTGGATGCTATGGGCACTGAATACAGTGGGGCACGTATTCATGAGGGGAAATAAGGCTCATAAAGAACAGGAGAAGACAGTGGAAGATGATGCAGTCATTATTTGGAATGCTTTATGCATTCAGCCTGAGGCCCAGGTCAGGATCCTGTGAGTCATTTGTGATTCCTCTCTTTCCCTTAATCTCTATATTATCAAAACCTACTTATTCCACCTCTGCAGATTGGTCCAAATCTGACCCCCCCTCCCCATCCTCACAGCCACAATTATAGGCCAAAACACCTTCACCTTTCCCTTGAACAAATGCTTTAGTTTCTTAACTCCACTCCTTTTTACTTACAGTCAATATTCTACCCAATAGCACGTATAAGCAAGTAAGTACTGGTCACTCAGTCGTGTCCGACTCTTTGTGACCCCATGGTCTGTAGCCCACCTGGCTCCTCTGTCCATGGGATTCTCCAGGCAAGAATACTGGAGTGGGTTGCCATTGCCTTCTCTAAATCTCCAAATAATGGTAAACAATCCTAAAGGAAATAACCCTGAATATTCCTTGGAAGGACTGATGCTGAAGCTGAAGCTCTAATACTTTGGCCATCTGATGCGAAGGGCCAGCTCGCTGGAAAAGACCCTGATGCTGGGAAAGATTGAGAGCAGGAGAAGGAGGGGACGACAGACAATGAGATGGTTGAATGGCATCACTGACTCAATGGACACGAGTTTGAGCAAGCTCTGGGAGATAGTGAAGGACAGGGAAGCCTGATGTGCTGCAGTCCTCAAGGTTCCAAAGAGTCAAACATGACTGAACAACAACAAATGGTAAAAAAAAATTGACTGAAAAAAAGATAGAAACTCCACATAAAACATGTTTTATCCTCGCTCCAGGAAAATAGTTCCATGTGCCAAATGACTAACTTACACATACACTTGTAAAATACATCTTCATTTTAATTTCATAACTACCTGAATTAACTGTGAGGTATACCAGCCCAGAGGACAGGGAGGTCATTGTGGCCCGAAGTAATTAAAAAAGCGTGTTGGAGGAGGCTGTGGGGGGGACTTGAGATGGGCCTTGAATTACAACTAGATTTAAATAGCTGCTATACTTAGTCGCATAATTTCCCCTCACCTAATTTTGAGGGGAAATTTGCATCTCCTTTATGCCCAGTTTCTCCTGGCTGGCTGGCTCCCATGCTGTCAACAGCAGCAGCCCGTTAGCTAAAAAATGACCAACAAGGTAACTATGAATAATTTCAGGCTGAAAACACTTGAAATGCCCACAAACTGAAATGTTAATGGGTAGAGCACCTTAAGAATACATTTTTATGGACTCCTTAAAAAATTTCTCTTGGCAGCTTTCAACATGTACAAAGCAACAAAACAGCAGGAGCTATACATTTACTGAAGTCAATCATCATTGTATAACATCTCAATTACTTGCAACCAAACTGTGCTTCAGAGTTATTAATCACAGTAATAATGTGTTTCACCATATGGTTTGACATGGTTCATCATAGTGGAACTGTGTTGTAGGACTTCCCTCTTATCCTGCTCTAGAATCAAACTTACTGAAGGAAGCTGTGAAACTTTCTGAGACTATCTTCTGTGAATCTCTAATAATCCTATATAGTAAATTTTAGATAACCCAAAACAAAACAAAAGGAAAAAAGTACAAACAAAAACAGTTGGGAGAGATGTCATTTCAGGGAGTCTCAGAAGGTGGCACCAAATATTCATCTGTACTGACTGCCAAAAGTCAAGAAAAGCCAAACATACAAGCCTGCAATGTCATCGTTCCTAGGAGCATGACTCTTTTTCCAGAAAGAGCATCTGTTGCCTGGAGCTCATTCGTGGTCATTGCTGCTTCTGCCTTCCCTTGTCCCCTCACAGTACACTCTAATTACAACTTATTATGGTAACCGCTCCTTGCATAACAGCCACCCTTTAACCTTGCAACTTCGGCTAAACAGGTGTCAGCTGTTGGAAATTGTTGTGCTGGCCAGTCCTAACCAAGTGTTCCGTTGATAACCCAGAACCTAATATCTTGATTCCCATGTCTTACATAAATGATCTTCATATGTGGGCACAAGTAAACCTGTCTGAGATAGAAAACTCTAAAGTAATGAATACCATCACTTCCTCTCCAAGCTAGAATGGAAATTTGTATTTCTAGTCAATTTCAGGGCTTCCCTCGTGGCTCAGATGATAAAAGAATCTGCCTGCAATGCAGCAGACCCAGGTTCAATCCTTAAGGCAGAAAAATCCCCTGGAGAAGGGAATGGCAATCCACTCCAGCATTCTTGCCTGGAGAATTCCATGGATAGAGGAAGAGTTTGTTCTTCCTGGAAAAGAATCTTGGGTGAAACACACAGGTCTTTTCTACACACAATCATTCCATTTCATAGGAACTAAACTGTCTAATCTTTTGACATTCTGAAAGGTATACTATCGGTCTTCAATGCAAACCAATTAGAGAAAATAAAGGTAGGCAAATAGAGTGCTTCTCAAAACTACAGCAGTATCCTAGGTGTCCAATATTAAACTATCAGGGCTCAGGTGTGTCCCTGGTGGTAAGGCCTATGTCAAGATGTAGGACTCGATTGGGACTCTCATAAGATACATACCTTCAGTGGGACCAGTTCTCAATGTGGAATGGTTTATTAAACTAAGTGAAGGCTTTTTGAACTCTTGATGAGTTTAATTCTCTTTCAGAACACTAATATGTAAGCTGCCGGGATTCCCTGGGGGCTCAGATGTTAAAGAATCCACCTGCAATGCGGGAGACCTGTGTTCAATCCCTGGGTTGGGAAGATCTTCTGGAGAAGGGAACAGCTACCCATTTCAGTATTCTTGCCTGGAGAATCCCATGGATAGAGGAGCCGGGCAGACACAACTGAATGACTAAGCACACACACATGGCCATACTTGATTAACTGTCTATTGTTTCAGTCTATAACCTCTAAGTTGGGGCCATGTCTACTCACTCATAAGGATCATGTAGGTTATCTGACATATATCTGTTAGTGAATGAATAAAAATAATAATTTCTGAAGGGCTTCCTATAGGTCAGATACTGTGACTTGCATGTATTATCTCACTTAATACATAATAATATACAAAAGCCCTATGAGAGAGACAGTATAAGCCTTATTTTTCCTATACAGAAACTGCACATGAGTGCATTCCAAAGACTTGCTCAGCTTTAGAATTAGTAAAAAGAAAGCTACGATTGTGATCTAGGTTTCTGTGACTTTAAAAATCCATGTTCTTTATCTTTGTGAGGGTACTTTTTTCCATTAATAAACATTTGTTTATGAGTATGTAAACACTTGTTTACATAATATGAATAAAGTATTGTCAGGTTTAAACATTAAATGGTTTCAGACATTTTGTGTCTTCATTCCTGTTGCCTTTCTAAAGTCTAGAGTTAGCCTCTAATACATAAGGTTAGCTGGGACCCTTGAAACAAGGGGTTTTGCAAGCACAGTTTTAAAGGAAGCTTGTTATTTGTTACAATGCGGAGGGCTACCAGAAAGTTTTGTTGCCCACACAGTAAGGATGCCAGACTCTTTATGAGATGCCATCTATCAAGGTTTTAAAAGTTACGTTCTAGGAAGCCCTTCTTTTCATGGCAGTATCACACATGCCGAGTTAAGTTTCAGGTGCTCACGTACTCATCTGAAGTTAAAATGAGCATATGAACACATTAGTCACCAAACCAGCATCGTTATGGAGTGGGGAGGGTTTTGGAGTCAGCTCCTTTGAACTATCATTTATAAATATGTGACCTCGAGTCAGTTATTAAACCCCTTTCTGCCCTATTTTCTTTATCTAAATATGGAACTGATAATTTTTTTCATCATAATATTGTGAAGTGAATGAGATAAAGTCCTGAAAGGAAACGGGACACATTAAAACCTCGAAAAATTCTCACAACTATATTCAAGTTGTATTCCCATTTTCACCCTGTATTAATAAGTGCTACTATCTTATTGAAATATACCAAACCGATAACAGTGTCAAATACCTCTCTTTTGCGCCAATAACTTAAATGTAAGGTACTACTGAAAATTTATTGAAATACAATTACTTATACTAACGAAACAATAATAATGATAAAGTTTGTATAGAGGTCAGTGTTTCTCAGCACTTTCTAAGTGCTTTATATCCAAATCATGGAATTTATTAGACACATAAGAGAAGTCAGTAAGAATTAGCTAAATTAGTTAACGTATTATAATTATTAGAGAGAAGTTGCAATTGCTATCACCTTTATATTTTATTTATTTTCAAAAAGAATGTAAGTTACCTTTAAATGTCCAAATATATTGCTTGGGAAATTTAGAAAACTGGTAACTTTCACCACAAATAATTATAAACCAAATGAAATTAAATGAACAGAGGTATGTTTTCTTCATCACTGCTTTGCATATATAAACTGCCTGTGATTGCTTTTTCTTGATTAGAATACTAGGTTAAAAAACAGGATTCTTAGATATTTGAAAGCATAGAAATTGAATTCTTAGCGGCATCACAGTTACCTTAAACATGAAGGTTAACTGTTAACTGTTTCATTATGGTTTCTGCTCATGGCAGTTTTTCCACATAAATGATGCTTTTTAAAATGCTGGCATTGTTATTTTAAAACTGGAAGAAAAGAGAATCAATCCTTTTAGAGGGAGTGCTGCTTCAAACCTGCTAGAAAAAGAAATAGCTCTAATCTGACTTCAAAGCAGAAGAGTTTCTATAGAATTATGAAAGCGACTGTCTAATGTACTGATGAATTGAGAAGACAGATTCCATCATTGAAAGATACCATATGAGTAGGTCACAAGTTATGAAAATATCTAATGCTTCCTCAAAATGGAAAATTTAATGTATATATGTATTTTTAAATTCCCCTCTAGAGGGATCATTGTCACTCAGCACTTTGGAAGGATCTACAGCACAATGTAAATGAAAACAGAGCTTTTTGTAGTCAGAAACAAAGAAACAGTAGTCCCTCAATGACACATGTTAGGTTTATTTTTATTATAATATTATTTACTTGGCTTCCCTGAATCTCTCAGATTTTTTTCTAAGTTTGCAGTGATGTCTTAAGTCCGTATCCATTAATATTTACATGAAATTAGAAAAGTCTATTTTACTGCCTACAACTTTGTCACCTTGGGTTTTAAATAACACATTTATTACAACCTTATTATCATGGACTCAGACAGGTGATGTACACAAGGAGAACTGAAGGTGGAAATCCAGGTGCATCGGAAGAGTGAACACCTGAAAGTCATTAAATGGGTCTTGTTTTTTCTGGATCAGTTCTGGACCAGTAATTATCAGGGGACTTGATCCAGGAGATGTCACATGTTGTACACACTAAAACGTCTAGACGCTGATCCCTGGGTCAAAGGCAACCATAACACCGCAGGGACAAATTGGAATGGAGCGCGGTGTTTAGCTTGACTACCTTGGCCCCACTCCAAGTTGAGAGATTGTAGTCAGGTTTTCTTAAATCCCTGCTGTTGTTTCTTTTGGAGGCTGTACTCTCGTTCAATTCCTTTCTTAAATGATTTTGCAGTATTGTTGTGTTCAGTTAAACAACTGCTGTGTTCCACTCCAGTGGTGGATAAAGTGATTTCTGTGCTCAGTATAGTTTGTAACACACTCCTTAGAGGGTGAATGGTACACACAAGTGTACCTTCTACTCATTTTAAAAGAAAGCTACATACTGATCTTAATATAATAGATATGTATTTTTTCAACCCAATACTACGGGGTTCATAAAGTCATTTTCCAAAACAGAGAATAAGAGTTCAAGCTTTGTTTAATGTTGGATCCCATTCTTCTTATCTTGCCTTACTTCACGATAGAAGAATCCCAATGGAATGACTCAGTGAACTTGAGATTCAAGCAATACACAGTCATTAAGCAAATGGAATGTGCTTACTGATGCTCAACTAAATTCACGGTCTGAATAGATACGGAATACAAATGAAATAAGATCAGGGCAAGAGATCAGGGCATCTCAGTAAATACAGCATGAGAATGTTTTCTGTGTGGCTTGCTCACTACCTGGATACCGAACTTGAGGTTCAAAAGCCAGACTTCATTTGTTGGAAAAAACCTGTAAAGCTATGAAATGATGACACAACTTGCAAAATTTCCCCTCATAATAAGAAAGAAACGACGATGTAAGAGAAAGCCAAGCAAGGAATATTTCTCCTTGTTGTCACAAGTGCACTGCTATTCTTTCTGCAAAAGAAATTTCAACGAAGGTAAACAGGTTGTTCATAAATGAAAGTTATTATAAATGACCAGTAAGCATACTCGGATGGATTTTAATTTGTGATTTTTCTTGCCAAAGGAAAGCGCACAGCACTAACATGCTCCCCGCCCCTATGCCCCTTAAATTTACTTCATCCATGAATCTGCCATTCTTTTTAACTAGTGCAATATTATGATAAAAATTATGATAATGTTGCTTCAACTTTTTGAAAAGTATAGGAGGAAAAAAAAAGCATACATATTTCTGTCTTTTTTCTTTAAAAAGGGATCTGTAAACATTTCTATGCATCCTGCAACAGCCGATTTTTTCTGAAATGTTTTATTTTACTATGCAGATGATGCAAGCAGAGCACACTCTTAACATGGAATTAGAAAACCTTGAAATTGCTAAAAGCAAAACCTCTCAGTTAATCCAACCACTGAAATAAATCCACATACTCTGTTTATGTTTTTTAATTTTCAAGCAAGTGCCAAGAAAAGAACATTGATGTGGATGAAAACAATCAAAGTGAAAGTGAATACTCATGATAAATTTCACGTGATGAAAAGCAGATGGTCACTCTGCACCTTTTAGTAAGGAATACAGTTGTCCCTCAGTATCCCAAGGAATTGGTTCCAGGACTCATGCAGATACTGAAATTCAAGGATGCTCAAGTCCCTAATATAAACTGGCATGGTATTTGCATAAAATGGCACATACTCCCATAACCACTGAGTCTTCTCTAGATTACTTAAAAGATCTATGTAAATACTACGTAAATAGCTGTAAATACAATGTAAATAGTTGCTGGGGTGCAGAAAATTCAGGTTGCTTATTGGAAATTTCTGGAAACTTTTTTCTGGATATTTTTCATCCACATTTGATTGAATTCTGTAGATGTGGGGCTCTGGATATGGAGGGCTGACTATTTGAAAATCCACATCACTTTGTTTTTCAGAGGAGAGTATTTTTGTCAGACTTTACACTGCACTGTTCTCTCAGGCATCACTGACACTAAGAATAGACCATAAATTGGTAGTTTAGGGTGCCTTTCGGTTCCATTTTTTCTGAGAGCACTTCACAAAGCAATTAGTCACATAATGGGAGTGTGCTGGCTTCCTTGCAGCCTCTCTGTAGCCACTAACAGCACACCGTCTTGCCAACCAGTAGAATGGATTGTAGAGATGGCCGTGTTACATCTTTAGTATTCTCAACTCTGATCACATTTTCTTGTTAAATAGCATGTTTGGACTTTCTTCTTATTTATAAAACAGCTTAGAGTTAATATATGTGCTAATTAAAAAAAAATCCCTAAGCATTAACTTTTTTTAATCTACTTAGACATGGAATCTACAGTTGATATCTTTTAAATCATCTATGACTGATGAAACTCCAGGATGTTTTACTGTCACTCTAGGAGCAGCTTCGGGGGCTTTTTTTCTTATTAACTGAAGTGAACTTTATAAAGGCATTGTAAAATATCACCATTTTAGTCTATCAGATATAACATGTTAAAGAGAGAAACTGGTCACCATACTAGCAGCTTTCAGCTATTTTAAAGGTTAAATAGGAATTGTCCCTTAAGCTTACTGTGATTTTTTTTACATTAGAATAGTAATGAATACAGATATAGACAGTAGTGGTATTCTGACTATAAAGGGATCCTAAGGGCAAATACTTTGGAAGTCTTCACTTTTGGAATTCTTTAATATTCCATTATTTAATTTATTTGAAATAATTTCTGTTGATAGTTTGGTTAAGACAACTTTAGTTTGCTTTTTCTTTCAAGTAAAGATGTATTTGGGAATTTAAGTTAGCATTTCGTGGTGTGTCCTAGCACATAGATATTTCACCAATGGACATCAAAATTAAGGGTAAATCACTTGGTCCAACAATAGTATTTTGAATTCGTGAAAAGGTTATAACAAAACATTTTCTATGGAAAATAAAATACCAATTGGAGTCTTTCAGCCCTAGAACAGCATCTTTAAGGATTATGAGACAATCCACCATCAGTCTTGATTGTTTCATTGTAGAGATGAAGTATAATTTTCTTTTAAGGACAGAAAGCTTCATATCTTCAAAATGAAGAAGTAGTTAAGGCAGTTCTAAAAAGTGATTTTTAAAACACCATTTATCTTTGAAAGCAAGAGAGGTGTTTTGTTTCCAAGGAAAAAGTTTACAATTTTTAATATTTCCTCTTTTTAGCTGAAGGAGAAAAATAGCACTCTCCTTTCCATTTTGCTTTGCATCTGAATCACAGCTTAGTAATGGTGATTTAATGTTGCGTTACTTTTGAAATAGACCCTGTCCTATATTTTAACATATCCTAATCCAATTTAATATAGTCTGATCTCACACCAGTAATGTTTGCATTTATTTCACGTTTCAAACATTTTGCATATTTCCATGAAACTTCACTGATATATTTAAAATAGTCAGCATTTCTCAGTATGAACTACCCAATTGTATAATCAAAATCCTGCCACCTATTAAGCGCAAGTGCTTATTTAAAACGTGTGGTGATTAGAACTTTTCTCTCAAATCACATCTTGTTGAAGCTAATGAATTCTTAGTAGGAATATTCACCAGCTTCTACATTTCAGTGATGATCCCTTCCCCTCCTTTTCACTAACATATTGAATACATTAACTACTAACAGTGACTGATTCCTGAAAAACCTGTTAGAGCGGCAAAGGGCTGCACTGGACCCGCGTGACACATACCTTTCCTTTCAAACACACAAGCTCAAAGTCTGAATATGGGATTACTTTAATCCTAGTTGCTATTATGTCCATATGTTCCGATAGATGTAAATTTAGTCCAGGAGAGACAATTGCTGCCAGGCTGAAAGGATTATAAAAGGAAGGACACCGCAAGTCATCACGGAACTTGTCCTGGGAAGGGCTGTCAGAAGCAGTTTATACCATGGTTATCCGGTTTTGAGCATCACCGTTAGTCTCCCATTTTTAGACCAAAAAATATAAAAACATGTCAAAGATCTAGGTTCTTTAAAAATAAGCTCCAGAAAATGAAACTACAGATACACAAAATAATCTCCCTTTAGCAATCACACCATCATAACATCCAAGTCACTAGCTGCTCTTCCATGGGAGGAGTTACAGGTCCAAAACACTCACAGTCACCTGCCAAGAGCATGCTAATGGTTTGGAATCATGCCAATGTTGGAAAAAAACAAAAACGACCCAGCAGATATGAATTTCACTTGGTGGTCAGCACTTAATTATGAGAATATATTAAAATGTATTTATCAGTGAGTGGAAGAAAGGAGAACTATATAATATTAGCTGGGTCTTGTCACACACTCATGGAGCCTTTTTGCTGTAGAACTTCAATGTCATTACCCCAGAGCAGGACCTTTTTATCACCTCTCTTCATTCCACCCATCCTTTGATAAGTAATAATGTAACAGAGTAAAATTTTCTACCAACACTAAACTCAAGGGATGCACAAAATTTGGTTGGCTTTTGCATACAGCTATGCAAGACAACTTGTTATACTTAACATTTCTGAGCACACACTGTGTAGCAGGAGATAGGATAAATGCTTTCTGTGCACTAGCTGATTTATTTTTAAGAACTGCCTCAGGAGGAAGTCCTGATTATTATCTCAGTTTTGGAGAGAAGGAGACCAAGTTTAGTGAGGTTAAACAAATCAGAAGAGACCACAAAGCTAGAAAATGGTGGTCACGATTTGAATCACTTTGGTCTAACTCACTTGAGGGGTTTTCTTCTTAAACACGGTGGCAATTCCACACTCCCTCCACACATTTCCCCAAGGTCCTGTTGTTGTTTAGTCAGTGCTTCATGATTGAATATCTTTTCAGCACATGTTACTCAGTGCCTCCATGGGCAGCCCCATAGCAGGTGCTGGGTATTCATTCGTTACACAGAAGACATAGCGGCTGTCCTCAAAGAACTTAAAGTCCAGTGGCCTAGACAAAGGATGCAGCACTTTTCCCTGGCAAAGAGGGGTGACTTCAGATAAGGAATAAGGATGGCGCTGAATTCACACATTCAGGTTCAAGGGCAGCAAATGAAATCTGCTTCTTAATGAAATCCTGACCCCTGTGCTCTTCTTACCTTTCCAATCTTCCCTTCACCTATTTTAAAGGTCAGTATCCATAAATTATATCCATAGTTGGTCTCAAGGACAGCACCAGGAAAACTATGGAGACAGCAAGAGATTTTCAAGGGGCAGGGCTCTCGGATCCTATTCTTTTGCCCCCTTTTCCTTTGGGTTGTTAAAATTCTTCTGTTCCTCTCCTTGATCGTGGGCAAAGATTTGATATGAGTCAGTATCTAACTTGTTTTGACTTGAACCCACTCGACCCTTCCCTGTTAAATGTGGACTCAAACTCTGAACTTTTGTGAAGTTATTTTAGGCATTCACAGCACTGAAAAGAGAGACGAGGTTGACTGAAGGAACCACACTCAACCATCTAGAACTATTCCTCAGAGCAGTTGCTTCCTCTGACTCTTCATTAGGTTATCGAGTGAGAGAATACTCTGAACACGGTGTCCTTTGCAAACACAGGCTCTTCTTCCCCCATTCTTTCCTCTGTCTCCTCTTTATCTTCCTTCCCACCCATCCTCTCAACCTAACTCTACTCTTTTCTTCTCCATTTCTCCTTCTAAAATAGGGAACAAGAAAGAGGAAAAGAAATTGGAAAGTGACAGATTTAGGGTACAAGTCAGCCCTGGGAAGAAAGAAAATCACTTCTGTACACAATCCTGTTGCATTCACTCAAGAGGGAAGGAACAATTACACAGTCTCAAGATTGTTTATGTTTCTATGCTTCACAAAGCAAAACAAGAACACCTCCTCTCAAAGCATAATTACTATTAACAGCAAAAATATACAACAATTTAGGCAAAATAGAAAGGCCCGAGGCTTCAGGAATAACACGATCCACAGATGTCCTTGTATTTTGATGATCTCTTCTTTTCTTTTCAGAATTCTAAGAAAATATTCATAATAGAATCCTGTTGAGTTGTCTGGGGTTTGCTAGTTGAGAACAACCACATTGTCCATAGGAATGACTCCCAAGGGCCATGCTTTTGTTCCAAGAACAGCTTTCCTGGCTATTGATAATTAATACAGGATAGGCCCTTCACTCTAAATGGAAAAGTCAAATTACTTTCCTGCCAATTTGGAATTCAAACCAAGAGATACAGGGTGCTAAGCTGCTGGACCTTTAGGAGAATTCTAGAAGCCCAGAGAATATATTCTGGTCACTGAGACCTCTCTCAACGCATAGATCCCATTCTCCCTGAGGTGTGAAAGCTTATTGCTTCCTTGGGTTCTGTAGATATCGCAGTGCCTTTCTGATAATATCACTGAGATTTATGTCAGCTCAAATGGTTTCTGTAGCGTGCCATTCAGAGATTCTAACTTAATACTGTGACCAGACCTTAGGTCTGGTACATCCAATCCCTGTGAACAGTCCAATCCCTGTTTCTCTGAAATTCTTTAAAACATTGCATTTCCAAAGTCACTTGTGTGAGTTTATCTGTGTTCTTTATCTTTCTCACTTATCTGATCCATTTTCTGAATTTTGCCAGACTGGATTTGGGTGGTAGGGTAAGGAAGGCAGATGGAATTGTAGGATTTGATATATGACTCTGCAGCATCCTCAACTCCTACTGTGCTTTGGGATTATTCTTTCATGTGCTATTTGAAGTAGTATTTAGAAACAAATCTCTTGACTGTCTAGAGCATCGGTATGGTTTTTCTGAATTTTGAGGTTCTTCAATAATACCCATTACTCTTAGCATCAAAACTAAACACTAAGGGAGATTTAAAGCTCTTCCCTAGGGCTTTAACAAAGTTCCAGTAAAACAGAACTTTCAGAAACCTAGTAGAGTTCACATTTCATGCTTTCCTCTTTGTTAGTGTCAATATACTATAGCTTTTACTCAAAAAGAAGTGTGTTTTTGCAAGGTTCTCCAACAAAATCCTGGGATCAACATTTCCCTTAGGTAGAGATCAGGCTTAGTTGCATTTCCCTAAACCCAAATTATGACAGTAGAGGTGATCAAGGAACTCTCTTTAAAGAAGCTAGTCTTTGATAGCTAGACTTTGATATGAGACAGAAAGTTATATTCATTGAAAATTACAATTAATATCCATTTTTCCTAAGTTACCAAATGCACTGAGGCGCTGAAACATAAAAGTGACAGCAAAAGCTGACAGAGACCCTCCAGTTCTCTTAAAATAAATCACATGAAGGTGGAAAGGGGTCAAATTATACCCATAATTTTATGTAGACCTTTCTATAATAATAAGGGATGGAAAGAGGCCTGGATTATAAGGGAAGCTGACACATGGAAAACAGTTCAGCTCAGTTCAGAAACATCAGGCAAATTTTTGATTCTAAAAGTGTATACTATTACTTAGCAAATCTTTCATTCTCAACTAAAGAATGTCAATGTAAATTAAGACTGAAGCCAAATAGCAGAACACAGTTCATTCAAATAGGGATTAATTTGGGGATGGGATACCCCTCGGGGCTACTTCTTACTCAGTATTCCTTTTTTCCTTTTCTTCTGGAGAACCTGCAGCAGCTGCAGGAATTGGGTACAGAGTCAAAGGCGATTAGATAAAATCCTCCAGTAGGCTTTCCCAGTCTAACCTACTTGGGGGAACTAGCATAGATAGAGTGTAGATATTTAATAGAAATTAATCTCTTTCTGTTATTCGGTCTTCCAACACTTCATTCTGATACTGGCTACACTGACATCCTAAGCTATGCTGGCAAAATGCTGCTGTACCACAAGTCTCTGCTGCTAGAAGCAAAGCTCTTGAGAATGCCCTTGCTTACACAGCTGCTTCAGGTGATTACATCTTTACACAGATGCTAATTACTCTCAGGAGAAAGCTGCTCAAAGCGTCAGGTGAGTAAAATAATCTTGCAGTGGATCCCAAAGAGTGACTTCAGGGCTAGTATGTATGATGAATATTATTCCTCACTCTTGTCAAGATCTGAACTCTTCTCTGAAGAAAGTAGGACAGATGGTAAAGCCTTTATAAATGATATCCAGCCAATCACCAGAATGGGTTACTGAAAGTAGATAGACACATTAGATTTTAGCCCATTCCAAAGCGTGGGCCCAGTTCCTATGAGACAGAAGACTCACAGCCAGCTTGACCTAGGAACTCTTGCTAACACTTCAGTCTGTGGGCCTCAGACTTCACTGTGCCTTAGACTTCCTCTGGGAAATTTTTTTAAAGATTAATACCCAGGCCTCAGTATGGATTGATTTTTTCAGGATCTCAGGAGCAGAACCCAGCTGTCAGTATTTTCAAGGCTCCACAGGTGATTCTAAGTTGTAGCCGAGGTTGGGAATCGCCGCATGTTTGCACTGCCTCGCTGTCCTCAGTCTATATATGGTGACATCAGCGCGGTTGTGGCAGGTGGGAGGGTTGACTGGAAGAAACAACACAAGGAGTCTCTGATGGAAACAAACGCCCTGCCACACTGGGCAGTGACGATTGAGAGCGATCATTTCAGAAGCCCCAACCACGGGACAAAAGAGTCTCCCAAACAGGACAAAATGAAACCCAATAATATGACTCCAAAGTAAGCATGAAAAGAGCCAGGAGCAGCAACAGACAGGCTGTTCAGTGACTGTCTTATAGAAGGGCAAACTACCCGGATCTCTGCTCGTCATTCTCTCCTCAAAAGTGAAGTACCCATACCACAGGAACAACTGTAACGTCTTACTGACTGTGGCTGGTGCAGCTAAAACATTAGAGAGTCACCTGAGTGCCTCCTTAATGCCTCAAGACACAGAGAGACTTTAGGTGGTTACGTTCTCACGTGTGTGCTCAGTCGGGTCCGACTCTTTCCTACCCCATGGGCCCAACAGAGGAGCCCACCAGGCTCCTCTGTCCATGGAATTTTTCAGGCAAGAATACTGGAGTGGGTTGCCATTTCCTTCTCCCTTACATTCTTACAGTATGTCATTAGCATTAAAGATCACTCATGAATGGGCACCTACAAAAGACTAAAGGACCCTGGTAGGTTGATTGGAGAGAGAATCTGCTCAGGACAAAGTAGATATAGGAACAATACAGGAAGGGGTTGGATGATTCGAATACCAAACTGAGGCCATATTTAAAAAAAAAAAAAAAAAGAAGAACAACACATATCTTAATTGGCTATCAAGTTTTGTGTCACTTTTATGAGTGAAAACTTTCTTTGTTTTGCCACCATCCTACTAGCAATCAGAAAAAAAATTATATATATATATGATTCCTAAAGGTCTTTTGGCTTTGTCTTTGTCTTTACTACCTGCCTGGTGCTCTGAACATAGTTGGAACTGAGCAAAATATTTATTAAATACAAGAACAGCATCAGCCCATATCTTATCCTAGCTGGACTCAAGGTCTGGCTACTTAAAAGGAAATGTATATCGAATATGGGCTTTGCAGGTGGTATACTGGTAAGAACCCACTTGCCAATGGAGAAGACCTAAGAGATGTGGGTTTGATTCCTGGGTTGGGAAGATCTCCTGGAGGAGGAAATGGTACCTGACTCCAGTATTCTTGCCTGGAGAATCCCATGGACAGAGGAGCCTGGTGGGCTACACTCCATGGGGGTCACAGAGAGTTGGACACGATTGAAGCAACTTAGCATGTACATATATTGAAAATAGCATATGATTTTTTTCAAAAGTATTATTAGACTGAACTATATGAAACTACCATCTTTATAGGTCAAAATAAGTTGAATAGCAGTTTCATATGATTCAACATATATGCTTTTCCCCCCCTGTTGTTTGCCATTTAAACAATTTGGTGTTAGCAAAATGACCACAGTCTGCTCAGTTTGAAAGCGTTTCTTTCCAGAAGCCAGATGCTATGAATGGATAACTGCTCCTAGAAAAAACAAAAGTGGGGTCTCAGTGGAATAGCTGAATTTCTGACCAGGCATCCACATCAGCAAGCAATATGTAAAACAGCATTACAGCATCTGATGTCAAAGGCTTCAAATATTCAAGGATGGCTGATTTGATGCATGAACCAAATCTCATCAAGAATGTGGAAACTGATTATTCTGAAGGAAAGAATATCAAACTGACAGAAAATAAAAGTACAGATATTTGAATATGACTCTCCTTCTTTGCAAGAAGAAGATTAAGCAGCTTAGTCAATATTCAAGCACACCTGTTTGTTCTGATAAGAAATGTATTTTTCCTATGATTATGTGTTCTTTCACAGTTTGAAGTCCAAGATAATTTAGGTCTGACAGTTTCATACGCTGTTTTAGAGAACAGAGAAATCTAACACAGGCTTTAAGTCATTAGGACGCTATCGGAATAGGAGCGTTTTTGGTTGGTGCACAGGGATTTATTAGCCTATAGCCGCCATCGTGGGGCTCACAAAAAAACGTCAGAGCACAAGCATCAAAAGCATGAAGAGGAAACAGAGGATTCTTTCTGCAGTAGTCTTAGCACTAAGTATTTTGAGGAAATATACTTTTGAGGAAATATACTTTTGAGGAAAAAGGATGCTTTTGAAGAAATACTCCAGGGCTTCTCTGGTGGCTCAGCTGGTAAAGAATCCGCCTGCAGTGTGGGAGTCTGAGTTTGATCACCGGGTTGGGAAGATCCCCTGGAGAAGGCAACAGCTACCCACTCCAGTATTCTGGCCTGGAGAACTCCATGGGCTGTATAAACTACGGATCACAAACAGTCAGACATGACTGAGCGACTTTTTATTATCATATTGTTTTGAGGAAAGGTGTCTAAAATGGTTCTTAAATAAACTAAATAAGGATATGCTAATCTATTCACTTTCTTCTTCCAAGCACCCAACGGAATGGACATTGTGAATTTCTAAATATAACACATGGACATCTACAGCTCAGCTACTTAATGCAATGACATCAGTAAGAAATATATTCAGTCCCAATTCAGTCATACAAAGCAAACACATAACTGAAACAAAACCGTCAAAAAGCAATACTAATCTGTATTGCATCTGATTGTATACCTTATATTTTTGATTTTCTTCTATTCCATTTAAAATAATTGTTCTCAAACAACTAATTTGATTCCATGTCCCATTAATAGGTCACCATCCACCATCTAACAGGCACTATTTTAAGTTACATCTTAATGGAATCTCATACCACTGACAAATGACAAGTCAAAAAGTTGGGGGAAGCATATACACCTTCCGTTCTTATCTTTGGAATGGTGTTGGGAGGACCGTTTTCAATTACTGCATCTGAAGGACACTCTGCTAGGAAGGTCAAACACCTTGCCCAGAGTCACATGGAACTAGCAGAGATCAAAGTCAGGTCCAGACATAAGCAGTTCTAAAACTTTTGAATATTCCATCCATCCACAGTGATATTCAGGTAGTATTTGTTGTTTGTTGCTCTGGGGCAAAGGTAAGGAGGAGCTATTCTTTTCTTTTCCTGATAAATGAATCTTCCCAACCACCAGGGTGACTTTGAGCTGGGGAGAGGGCAATGGAAGAGCAGGACAATGACCTTGCTGAAGAGTTCGGTTCCTCGTCTGCATTCTGAGGCCCTAAAATTAAGGTCCCAGGGAATAATGACTCTTCATGTAATGACCCTCACTACAAAACCATCAGCCTTTCCCTCAAACAGTAATCAATCTGACAAACACATACTTATCCACAAAACAATTCAGCATGATTTTATAGAATCTATAAAAAGGTTCAGTGCTTACATATAGCTATCAATTTTATAAATAGTATCCAAAATGATGAGATTATGAAAACTTGTTCATCTAAGAGAGTTCACAGAAAATGCTGAATGTCTGAGTTTTTCTAATCCATTTGCAAATCAAAATGATTTCTCTAGAATTTTCTTGGATAAAAATGTCAGTTTATGATTTCATATGAATGATGAAAAATCTTCTTCCAGATAAATGATTCAAAAAGACTAAGTCTTCCCTTCCTCTAATTGCAAATTGAATTTTGCTTTCACCTGTGAAGTCCAAGGGACATGAAATGCATTATCTAGGGGTCCACAAGTTTTAAATATCTATATTAATTAATCACAGTGTTTTCGGCATTAGCTATAGACCCAGAAAAGACCTTGATTCTGAGAAAGATTGAGGGCAGGAAGAGAAGCAGGTGACAGAGGATCAGATGGTTGGATACCATTACCGCCTCAGTGGACATGAGCTTGAGCAAACTCTAGGAGGTGGTGAAGGACAGGGAAGCCTGGTGTGCTTTGCAGTCCATGGGGTCACAAAGAGCCAGACACGACTTAGTGACTAATTAATCACAATAGACCCAGAAGACATGATACTCTACTACTAATTTTCTAAGAAAAGAAAATACAGGGCTACTATGGAATATAAAACATTTGAGTTAGATAGAGGAAATGTTTCTATGAGATGTTGTAAGGGTCCCTTTTGTAGAAGGCTTTTACTAATTTCAAAACTACCTGGAACTACCCTGGTGGTCCAGTGGTTAAAACTCCATGGTATCACTGGAGGAGGCCTGGGTTGACCCCTGCCTGGTAAAATTCCACATGCCACACAGTGTGGTGTGGGCAAGCAAACAAACAAAACTTTTCCTAGAGTCAGGCAAGAACTACGTAACTTCGTGGCTTTCCTTTTAATATTATGTCTCTCCTCAAATATTTTAAATGTGATAATTATTTAAGAGCTATTCAAATGGCGTAGATGGAGCACTAAAGAGTAACATCTCTTCTCATTTTCATGTCATTTTTATTCATAAGTTGTTAGGTAAGAAAAATGCTGTTGTTCTGAAGTCAAAAGTAACGTAATACAAGGGATGCATTCATGAAACTATTTTATCTTAAAAGTAAAACACAGATTCTCACAAGACCCCGTTCACTTGCTTTGTTTCAATAGTTTATGCCTTCATGCGTTTGTCACAGACAAGTTGTCCCTTGCCATTGGTGTTCATCTTTGATACCAGTGAGTCTGACTTGCAGCATGCAGCCCACGTTTCTCCCAATATCAGTTAGCTACAAAAGTTGGACAGATGCTTGAATCGCAAGTACATGTGGCTGTTCCTTTGTATTTTCCTTCTTTATTACATTTGCAGAATCAAAAGCAGATAAGCTCTTATACCAGCCACTGTTTTCAATATGAAGGAGACGCATACAAAAGATATGTGAACAAAATGCAATTTGATGTGTCAATAAGAGACAGGCTGCTATAGGAAAGGACCAGATAATTAAATTTAAGAAGGAACCTAAATTCCGGACTTCTCACAATACAGTGTGATATGGCAGACAGAGATAAGAATTTGTACTCAAAAACTCTTGCAGATAGCAACTCACATTGTTTTTCTCTGTAATAGAACAAATAGAACAAAGTAGCGGTATGGAAGGACAGTGTAAGCTTGATAGTAATGATTTAAATGCCAATGGATTCCCTGGATTATTAGTTTTTGACTTAGGGGAAAAAAACCCAGCAATAATAGGAAAGTTGTGGCAAATCTGTTTTATCACATTGCTTATTTACTTATCTCCCCATCAGAGGTTGTGACCTTGTTGAGGACAATGGCCTCTGTCTTTTATTCATCTCTGCCAGGGTGCGTGGCATATGGGAGAGCCTCAGTAAACGGATGAACAGTTAAGACCGATTAGCCCTACTCACAGAGGCGGCAGGTGAATCGCAAGAGGCCACCTAACATATTCACATACACAGGATCCTGTTCAAATACCACCCCAAGACCCTCCACCAAAGGTGCATGCATCCTGAAACTTGTTTTTTGGAATTCAGTTTCTTCAGTTCTCTTGTACATTCTCTAAGCTCTCCTTCCAGTATTTCTGATTGTCCCATTTCTGATCCTGCCATAGTCTATCCCTTCTCTTAGGCTGATTTAATCTCTCCTTTGCCTATTGATTTCATTAATTTCCAGCACAGTCTCTGAGTCAGATATGTTTACATCTGAACTCTATTATTTTTCCCCAGCAATCTTTCTCTCTCTGAGTCCCATTTATCCTGGACATGTTGTGTTCCCCTTCCTGTTAATTTCACCTCACATACTACTTACAGTCTCCAACCAGGCTCTGGAACACTCGAATGCATTGACTATGTTTTATTTATCTGAAAAATTCTAACATTGAATTCACTTGCTGTCACTTAGCAAAGGCCATTCCAATAATCCTTGTGATCTTAACTATTCTTCCTCTTTATATTCCAATTTATGTATTTAGACCTATAATCCCAGAAATATAGGTATATTTTTCCCTAGGATTTTTATTTATATCTTGGTTCATAGGGAGATGATTAATTTCAAAATTATAAAAACATGGTATGAAAGTGTAGGCCAATGTTAAGACATCCCATTTCCAAATTAAGAGGCGCCAGAGCACATAGGTTAAGAGTCAACCAGTATAAAAATGATCATTACAACCATAAGAAAAAGTTTCATGACTGGCTCCTCTGACATTTAGTGCCATCCTTAAATCAACTGCTATGTCTAGGAAAACACAGTCTTGTACTTTCATTCATCCTATATTTTAAAGTAGAAAATGTAGATTATAAAGAAAGGAGGAGGTCCACTAAGTCATGAGCACTAATAGGACAGTGAATTAAGAATGATTTTTACATGTGAAAATAATTTATTTTCGCAATCAAGGAAAAAAGAAATTCAATGATGTCACTTAAAAGTTTATCAGGAATCACATAATTTGTATTCTTAAAGATGATAGACCCATTATTTTCAAAGGATCCTCATTTACAGAAGCATAGATAAATCCTGACTGAGTATCTACCTCATAGCACATCTTGTGATAGGTGCTAGAAGCCCAAGAAGAAAGCAGGCATCCTTGACCTAACTGAGGGTGGGGAGGAAACGTTACACAGGCCCAAGCAAAAATATATACAACGTTGCGGTAGTGAAAACTTCTGCACAATAAAAGCACATATTTAAATATGTATTACATATAGAGGGACTTGGTATAGATACGGATGCTCAGTAAAGCGGTCGAGGTAAGAGGCTCTAGGAAAATGAATCTGAATAATGAAAACTGATTGCCCTCTGAAAGATCTAAAGGAGGTACTTTCCAGGCAGAAGGGGCAGGGCAAGAGCAAAAGCCTAGAGATGAGACATTTATGGCCCGTGGCTATTATCGAGATCTGCTGAAGTTAAGTCCATAATGAATATATGTAAAATGATGATATTTTAGGCTGTGTTTTTCCCTAAGCTAATAAGAAAACATGAAGTTACTGGAAATCCTGGTGTGTGTGTGTGTGTGTGTGTGTGTGTGTGTGTGTGTATGATTCTCATTTGTGATGACAGATAATCTTCAAGATAGCCTGTTTGTTTCATGGGTTACGATACTCTTTCACTTCTAGAAGCAATGAATTTGTAGGTGGTACTCTAGGCTAGCTGAGTATATGATTTCATTCTTACAGTGCAATAAAAAAGGGTATTGCAGAGAGAGGGTGAAAATATTCTGAGTGTACAGTGGATATATTTTTGGTGACATCACCTTGCCCTGATTTAAAAGCCAATGTCTCCTGTAGCAGACATGGATGGTTGCCTTCCTTAGACATTCTGGCATATTTTTTAAGAAAATAATTAATGATGGAACCTTGGCCATAAGAAATGACTCTCTTGTCTTGTCAATTTAGATAGTACTCTTTCCTTCTCCAGGGAAAGGGCATTTGATACTGCTCTGAACAAGAGACACTGGGGAAATCTGCTGGTGATTTTCTTGAAAAATTTTTGCTCTCCAATGAGGAGAGAGAGATAACTGAAAAAAAAAAATGATCATCCTTTCGGGCAATACAATATTCTTTCATTTACCCTGCTTTCTCTGTTGCCACTTGAAGACACGATGCCTGGACTGCCGCGCTGACACTGCAAACCCTGGGGCCAAACCAAGGGACACTCATAGAGGCTGACCCAGGGCTTGTATGTCAGTTATCTGCTGAGTCAACCCCAGTACTGTCTGAAGTTAAACTTCATACACACACATGGTAAAGTGACAACACAAATGTTACTAGTATTTATCTTTAAGCAACTTCTGGTAAAATGTCCTTTTATCTGCTACCAAGAGCATCTTACGCATCTTACTTAATACAAACATTCTTTTTATCTCTCCATCTCAGCCATTTCTCCTGGGGCCCAGCCTCTTGTATCTACTGGCCATTTCATCATCCCTAGAAAGTCCAATGAGAATCCCAAACCTCCTATGTAAAAATACAGCTTTCTTTATCCCCTCTTATCTGATCCTGCTTTAAATCATCTCCACCAGAGTGAAAGGCTTTGCCAAATTGTTCAAGGCAAAAGTCTAGTATAATTATTTAATTTTCTTCCTCTTATCCTCCATAACCATCCTATCAACAAGTCATATAGGGTCTACTTTGAAAATACGTCTCACGTCGCTTTACTTTTCTCCTTTATACTGCTGTGAGCCTAACCAAAGCTACTAATCCTCTGATAGCTTTTTGCCTGCATTGCTGCAATAACTCCTTCCTGGTCTCTCTGCCTGTGCTTTTGACGCCTAAATATATCTTCTCCACAGGAACTAGAATGAGTTTCTAAAGTAGTCAATCAGTTCGTGGCATTTTCCCATTGAACACTCTATAATGGCTTCCCATTACACTTGGTACAGAATCCAAACTCTCTGCCACTTAGCACAGAGAGATACCACAAGGAAGAATACTGGAGACCGATCTCTCTCAGGATTTATTCAACCAAAATTGATTGCTCTGAGTACTATCCTACATGGCTGAAAAGTCAGACTAGTTACCAGCCCTGATTCAATCAGTCACTTTTTGCCAGAAGTTTTTTTTTAATTCATTTTTTATTGAAGGATAATTGCTTTACAGAATTTTATTGTATTCTGTGAAACGTCAACATGAATCAGCCATAGATATACATATATCCCCTCCCTTTTGAGCCTCCCTCCCATCTCCCTCCACATCCCACCCCTCTAAGTTGATACAGAGCCCCTGTTTGAGTTTCCCGAGACATATAGCAAATTCCCATTGGCTATCTAGTTTACATATGGTAATGTAAGTTTCCATGTTACTCTTTCCATACATCTCACCCTCTCCTCCCCTCAGCCATGTCTGTAAGTCTATTCTTCATGTCTGTTTTTCAGTCACTTATCAATTCATTTATCCAACCAGTATTTTTTGAACATGTACAAGATGTCAGGCATTATACCTGATCTGTGTGCTCAGTCACTCAGTCATGTATGACTTTTTCAACCTCATGGACTGTAGCCCACCAGACTCCTCTGTCTGTGGAATTTTCTAGGTAAGGATACTAGAATGGGTTGCCATTTCCTACTCTAGGGCATCTTCCCATTCAAGGGATCAAACCCATTTCTCCTGTGTCTCCTGCATTCGCAGGGTAAGATGCCATCAGGGAAGGCCCATTATACGCAGTGTTGGAGAAGACTCTTGAGCATCCCTTGGACTGCAAGGAGATCCAACCAGGCCATCCTAAAGGAGATCAGTCCTGAATATTCATTGGAAGGACTGATGCTGAAGCTAAAACTCCAATCCTTTGGCCACCTGATGCGAAGAACTGACTCACTGGAAAAGCCCCTGTTGGGGAAAGATTGAAAGCAGGAGAAGAAGGGGATGACAGAGGATGAGATGGTTGGATGGTATCACCAACTCAATGGACATGAGTTTGAGTAAACTCTAGGAATTGGTGATGGACAGGGAGGCCTGGTGTGCTGCAGTGCATGGGATTGCAGTCAGACACGACTCAGTGACTCAAATGACTAATGCAAAGTGAATATCAGACAATATCTCTGCAGAGTACTATAGGTTCTGGTAAAGTTTTACATCTGTTAAAGAGCAGTAGCAGGGGGCAGGTCATGTACAGTCCTATGGATTCTAGTAAGAAGTTTATATATTTGTCTGGGATTAAGATATAACTAAATAAGAAGTGAGTAAAACAATGAACCTATATTCCTTGATCCAGCCTGAGAATCTGTGTTTCTTGTTTTCTTAATATCTAAAGAGTCCAAAGTTCTGAGCATAGTCTATGAAGGCCTTTAACCAACATGATACCTCATGATTCTACAAGCCTCAGAGCCCTCATATGTTGCAGATATGTATATTTTTGATCTAGGAAGAAAAAGGTGCTATTTAGAATTAAAATATACTTTATGAATGCCTATTTAACTTGAAGAGGGCCCAGACACATTAAAAGAAATCATCTCAGAATGTCATTCTGAGTATCTTAGGGCTGTAGATTTAGTGCTTTTGAAAAATTTAAATAAATATATTCACAAAATTAAAAAAGAAAACTACAAAAGAAAGAAATACCTCATAAAGTCTTCCTTCACATTTGCACTGATCATGATAACATAATGCCTTCCCAGTGTTCTTTGAGGAATGCTTACTGGTGCATAAGCTGTCTCTAAAGACAGACCTCAAAATGTGTTAACAAAATACTTTGAACAAGAGCAGCATTTCTAAAAACCAAGGTGACAACAGTGAAGGACAACATTCATTTGAATATAAATTTCAGTACATGAGCTTTTTTGAAAAAAAGTTTTGTTATTTCATGGTCATGCTTTATTAAATCTTAGTATTTATCCATTCTGTGTCATGTCTTTTTTAAAAAAAGAAATATAAGAAACACTAAGGCAGTTTTCCACCTATATTCAGAGACTAACAATGCTGATGGCATTTTTAGAAAAAAGAAAGCTATGTATCTAATCCTTTCTGTGTGTGCGGAAAACCACTCATCATAGTCCAGAATCCTATTATAAAGAGACATATAAAAAACATATATTCAGTTTCACGAACTAAGTTTCAGCATCCATACCAAGCAAAATGGATGATTTATATTCCACAAGCTAAAAAATGTAGTTTCAGGATATGAACATAAATCCTTTCTTATGGTGAAAGAGTAATTCATTTCTTTTACACAAAATCTGAATTTCATTATATATAAAAATGAACTGTAAGTATTAGCAACCTAATAACTTTTATTCTTTATAGAATGTTTAATTAATATAGTTAAAATTTTACTTTCTGAATAATAAATAATATGCAGAGGCCATTTTTAGTTGTGAAATGTGTTAGCTAAAACTTTGCAAAAATTGTGGCAATCAAACTAGTACAGCCTCTATGGAAAACAGTGTGAAGGTTCCTTAAAAAACTGCAAATAGTCCTGCCATATGACCCAGCAATCCCACTGTTGGGCATATACACCAAGGAAACCAGAATTGAAAGAGCCACGTGTACCCCAATGTTCATCGCTGCTTTATTTACAATAGCCAGGACATGGAACCAACCTAGATGCCCATCAACTGACGAATGGATAAGAAAGCTGTGGTACATATACACAATGGACTATTACTCAGCATTAAGGAAAAATTCATTTGAATCAGTTCTACTCAGATGGACGAAACTGGAGCCCATTATCCAGAGTGAAGTAAGCCAGAAGGAAAAACAACAATACAGTGTATTAACGCATATATATGGAATTTAGAAAGACGGTAATGAGAACCCAGCATGCGAGACAGCAAAAGGAACGCAGATGTATAGAATAGACTCAGGGCCTCTGTGGATGAGGGAAAGGGTGGGATGATATGGGAGAATGGCAATGAAACATGTTAATTTTCATATGTCTAAGCAATAGCCGGCCCAGGACTGATGCTTGGGACTGGTGCAACGAGATTTCCCCGGGGGAGGGAGGAGGGAGGGAGGTTCTGGAGGGGGAGCATATGTAAACCCATGGTGATATCATGTCATTGTTTGGCAAAACTAATAAAAAAATGTTAATAAAAAAAATTGTGGCAATCATGTAATTGTTTCATTTTCTTTTAAGAAAAAAAAACTATAAGCTTAAAAAGTTTTAGAGAAAACCATAGATTTCTTTGAACTTTCATATGTTCTAAAGTATCAGAGATCTACAAACTAAATGGCATATTAGAGATACACAAAGACAAACTGGAATAAATGATAGAAATATAAATTCAATTCTATGGTAAACAAAGATTATATTTTATAAGGTCAGATGTATGCATATAAACTATCTTCCCTATTCACCAGAAATATTTCTTTCAGTATAAGAATACAAACTGTTAGATTTTTGGTTTGGAAGCTCTTGTATATATAGAAGAAACTAGCGGGAGAAGTTTACCCTACCCATTCACAACATACTGGAATCAGAGATGATTAGATAAATATAAGGTGGTAGTCCATTTGAAAAGCAGGTAGAGTCAATGCAATTTTTAAAGTTTTATATAATTTTTCCCTTTCTTTGTGATCTTTTAAATGCTGTCCCTCCTTCAAAGTCCTTTTCCAAAGGAAAGAGCAAGGATGCTGGTAAATAAAAATAGATTAACATACATTTTCCTAATGACAGAGAATTTCTATTGGGTGAATACTTTTTGGAATTATTTCCTTTGTTGGTTTCAGCAGGTGCTGTAGAACATTTTGTGTCCAAAATCAAATTGAAGCATAATGACCATAAATCAGTTTATAAAGTCTTATTCAAGGGTCTAAATTATAAAAAAAAATTTCCTCACAACTATACTTAGAGGAAGAAGCAGTAGATTAAGAATCTCCAATATTTTTAGAATTAAAATTGCTGAAACAACAAACAATTTATTATCTGTTCTTCACCTGGAATGTGCCCTTTGGGATTGTGAGGGATTTTTGAGTGGGATGACTCTGAATCTATTCCTGTAGAAGGACTTCCTAGAATAACATCACAGAATGAGCATGTTTCCTGCTGTACAACATCAAAACAAGCATTAAACCCAAATGATTAATCGGGCCATTCTCCAGACCTGGCTGCCTATTGAGAGAAGCCATTTTGGAAACAGATTTTTTTTTTTTTCCTGAAAGAGATATGTATCTATCTATCTATATAGATAGATATAAAGATCTATCTATCTATATATAACTCTCCCATTGTTCATTCAGTGTTGTAGCAAATTTATAAAAAAGTTATAAAGTTATACAAAAACTTATATTTTACAAAGTTATAAAATAACTTAGCACCTAGAAAATTAAGATGCTGTACTCCTAATTCAGAAACTCTTCAGATTTATTACCCCAAGCCTTGAAAGGACAGTGTCAAAACTTACCTATAAATATTTGATAATTGAGAAGTATTCTAAAATTTTATTTCATCATTGTCAGGAAAAACTCCATAAATTTTCTCACAAAAGATAATTTTTTATCTTTTCAATCTCAAGAACAGATGTCAGCATTCCCTTCTGTAGAGCATCACGTCCTCTCTTCTGCAGTTTCTTCAGACACTAGAAACACGTGTTGCCCTTTATGGCCTTCAGTGTCCACCATTTCTTATAAGGGCCTATATTTATTCTAAATTCATATTTCATGCTTCTATTTCTCATTTTAATATCTTGAAATTTCTTTGCTCTCTTCTCACAAAGTGATGTCTCAAACCTTAAATAATTTGAGTTTGGTTGCTCTTTCTAAATTTCTTTGAATTCTTTTATTTTAAAATGTATTCTATTAGAGTATAGTTGATTTACAATGTTGTGTTAATTTCTGCTGTACAGCAGAATGATTTAGTTATACATACATATATTCTTTTTCAAATTCTTTGCCATTAGAGTTTATTATAGGATAATGAGTATAGTTCCCTAAGTTAATTCTTGTTTTTTAGACTTTTATTGGAATACAATTGATTGATACCATTGTGTTAGTTTCAGGTATACAGCAAAGCAAATGAATTATATCCACCCTTTTTTAGATCCTATATAAGTCATTACAAAGTATTGAGTGGAGTTCCCTGTGCCATACAGTACATTATTATTAGTTATCTTATACACAGTAGTGTGTATAGGTCAATTGTTATGTTAATTCTTGCTACTGTGTATAAATTATGAATTTATATTAGAACTAGAGTCTTTAATACAGTGATTATAGCTGCATTATTCTTATGTTTCTGTCTGAAGATCTTAGAATAATGCTGATTTTAAAAGTAGCAAATTGCCAATGCTTCAGCTGTTCTGAACCAAAAACTCCATTTAATTCACTATACATTTGACAGCAAATCTGAATTCACCTTTATAGTATGTTTCTTTCATAAATGTTTTAATTCTTTCCTATTAAATGCATCCTTTATGTTTCCTAATTTCTGATCATCATAATAAATAAACACATTAGTTTTAAGAATTAAGTAGAATCAAATAGTGTTTATATACCATTTTATTGCTAGGAAGTTCCGAGTTTTTAATTATCTTGTCCAGGTCATAAGAAAATAACAAAGGTATATAAAGGTTTATAATTGATCTGTGAATATTCTGTCTACAATTTGAGGGGTAGATAAGTAACTAATACAAATTTATTTGTTTTAGTAGTTGATCTGTCACTAGTTCTTAAAGCTTTGGCCTGGATAAAAACACTCTTGCTAAACCACTCACAGTTACTAGGTCTGTTCCTATGTAGAATTTCTAGTGCCCTTCCACCTTCTTCAGAGAGTCACTTTACTGCATGGAGTTATTAATGACCAGCTGTCTGGCAAGAACTTACTCCAATTATCCCAAGAGTCTTTTCTGTATCTCTAGTTCAACTAGCTTGTTTTTACTAAGTGTGCTTGACACAAAGATGGTTTAAAGGTTCAGCTGTGGTTATTTACACACTACAGTATTCTTGTCTGGGAAATCCCATGGACAAAGGAACCTGGCGAGCTATAGTCCATGGGGTCATAGGAGAGTCAGACACAATTTAGCGACTACACAATAACACTGAGTATATATCTTTCACACTATTACAGGATAGTTGAGAAAGATAGGCATTCGCATATGTACGTATTTCCTTGGCTGGATGTGCACTTAAAAATGCAACATTCTACATTTAATGATGAGTCAAGAATGATAACGATGATTTAGAAGACACATCTGAAGCTCTGTTCAAAAGAATGACAATGTTACAGATTAGATATCTGAAGAAGTAAATGACGGGGACAGTGAAGCTTCTGTATTTTAGGCCAGTTGGCTACCTATCAAGAGGGCACTTCTCTGATGCTATTAAAATTTCAACCTTTTGACACAGAGATGTGTCAGCAATAAACTTGGTTTGTAACAATATGCCATTGATGAGAATGTCTTTTTAGTTTAGTGAATCCTGGAATAACCAAGTTTTCAAGGCTGAAAACTGGGGTTTGACTAAAACCACTATATATATATGGTGGTAGTGGTTTGGTCACTAAGTCGTGTCCAACTCTTGTGACCCCATGGACTGTAACCCGCCAGGCTCCTCTGTCCATTGGATTCTCCAGGCAAGAAAACTAGAGTGGGTTGCCATTTCCTTCTCCAGGAGTATATATACATATATATGCACATATATAGTTACTCAAAATTATTTATGAGTGGTGAACTTCTTTAAGTCATTTCCTGAAAAAGAGCCAATACATTGATTTTGCTCTCATTATTGAGAAAAGTTTATATAAATATGCAACTCAAGTTTGCTCTTTTCCTTCAACATATAAAATTACTTTTCCCATCATCATCTTGTATTTTAGGTGACGAGATATCTATTCTTTTTTTCCTTGCTTCTTTATATGCTGCTTGTTCTACCTGATTTTTAATCTCTTTGCATTATCTTTGTAGTTCTACGGCTTTGTTAAAATCGCCAGCCCAGGATTGATGCTCGGGGCTGGTGCATGGAGATTTCCTGGGGGGAGGGAGGAGGGAGGGGAGTTCTGCAAGGGGAGTATATGTAAACCCATGGCGATAATATGTCATTGTATGGCAAAACTAATAAAAAAATTAATTAAAAAATATATCTGTTTGAATTTGTTTTTCCTTATCTGGTTTGCAGCATGGAGTGATTTTCTATATAGTATTCATAGCTGTGTGCTCAGCCACTCAATTGTGTCCAACTTTTTGTGACCCCATGGACTGTAGCCTGCCAGGCTCCTCTGTCTATGAAATGGTCCAGGTATGTCTTTCTTCAAATATGGAAAACTTTCAGCTATTATCTTGTAATGAATCATCTGGCATTCCTAATAGACATTAGTGTGCTTTCTCATTTTATTCCTCTATGTCTTTTAAGCTTTCCATCTCTTAACATTCTGTGTTTATTCTAGAAAAATTCTCCAGGTGTAATTCACAGCCCATTAATATATACTCTTAGGTCATTTCTCTTTTTATCCTAAAAGTTTTCATTAGTTTTTTTAATTTGAAAACTGACTATAGCACAAGGAACTCTACTCAGTGCTCTGTGGTCACCTAAATGGGAAGGAAATCAAAGAAAGAGGGGATACACACACACACACACACACACACACACACACACTGCTGACTCACTTTGCTGTACAGCAGATATTAATACAATATTGGAAAGCAACTATACACCAAGAAAAAAACTATAGTTTTCTTATATTTGAGAATTTGATACTTCAAATTTGCTAATTTGTTCTCATAGTGTCTTATTGTTGGTTTCTGCTTCTTCTTTCTTTATCTCTATAATTTCTTCAATGACTAGTTTATGTTTTTTTCATATTGTTAAGTCATCTCAAAACCTTAGGATTCAAATGCTCTTCCTTATGGTGCCTGCTTATTCTTTATGTTGATAATTCTCAGGTGGGGCTTTATCACTATTCATTAAACTGTAAACTCATTTTCAGGTTTTCTTTTTTTTTTTCCTTCAGGATTCCTATGTGCCTTGGTTCAGACATGTTTCCATACAGAACTGTGGGTTTTCAGTAGTTTATATAAATTACATTTGGATGATTCAGGCACTGTGAATAATATACAATTCAACTCCATACTGGTATACGCCTAAGGTTGGTCTTTTGATATGTCACAAGAGAGGTACTTTTCCCCTCTATTTCATCTAGCTTCCTATGCAGACAAGCTCTAGCCCATTCCCTGGATTATTGGGTGCAATTTTCTTGCTGCTTCATCAAGGAGGAAGGTGCTCCTTGCTGGTCTTGAGTTTAGGTGAGAATTTCAGTTCCAGATCTCTAATCTATATTCAATTAGATAATTTTCCTTCCTATTGCCACAATGAATTCTCAGAAATCTATTCTTTCATACTGACTAGACACACACAATCCTTACTAAATTTAAAAATGGCTCCTATGACTTCATCCAGAGTGAAGTCCCTTTGCCAGACAGATAGAACAACAGAGCAAAAGATTTATTCTGATTTGTCTCAGAATCAGACACTTAGTCATTGGGAAAAGTAACAAAGAAAAATTTGAGGATCAGAAATGACGCTATTAGTACCTTGGGTTGTGGAGCATTTGACTCCATAATCACTACACTGTAGTCGCCCTGACGTTACATAGCCCTAGCTAACAGCAGCAGGAGAGATTAAGGAGAGGTGGCAAGAACACACAGAAGAACTGTCTAAAAAAGGTCTTAATGATCGGGACAACCATGATGGTCTGGTCACTCACCTAGAGCCAGACATCCTGGAGTGCGAAGTCAAGTGGGCCTTAGGAAGCCTTAGGAAGGCCTTACTACAAAAAAAGCTAGTGGGAGATGATGGAATGCCACCTGAGCTATTTCAAATCCTAAAAGAAGATTCTCTTAAAGTGCTATACTCAATATGCCAGCAAAATTGGAAAACTAGGCAGTGGCCACAGGACTGGAAAAGGTCAGTTTTCATTCCAATCCCAAAGAAAGGCAATGCCAAAGAATCATCAAACTACCACACAATTGCACTCATCTCACATGTTAGAAGGTAATACTCAAAATCCTTCAAGCTAGGCTTCAACAGTTTGTGAACTGAGAACTTCCAGATATAAAAGCTGGATTTAGGCAAAGGCAGAGGAACCAGAGATCAAAATGCCAACATCAGGTTATCATCGAAAAAGCAAGAGAATTCAGAAAAAAACAAAAGTCTGATTCTTTTTCATTGACTATACTAAAGCCTTTGTGTGGATCACAACAAACTGTGGAAAATTCTGAAAGAGATGGGAATACCAGACCACGTTGCCTACGTCCTGAGAAATCTGTATGCAAGTCAAGAAGCAATGGTTAGAACCAGACAAGACATGAATAAAGGACTGGTTCAAAATTGGGAAAGGAGTATGTCAAGGCTGTGTAATGTGACCCTGCTCATTGAACGTGTATGCAGAGTACATCATGCAGAATGTCTGACTAGATGAATCCCATGCTGGCATCAAGATTGCCAGGAGAAATATCAACAACCTCAGATATGCAGATGATACCACCCTAATGGCAGAAAGCAAAGAGGAACTAAAGATGCCCTTGATCAAGGTGAAAGAGGAGAGTGAAAAAGTTGGCTTAAAACTCAACATTCAAAACACTAAGATCATGGCATCCAGTTCTATCATTTCATAGCAAATAGATGGGGAATAAGTGGAAACAGTGACAGACTTTATTTTCTTGAGCTCCAAAATCACTGCAGATGGTGACTGCAGCCATGAAATTAAGAGATGATTGCTCTTTGGAAGAAAGCTACAACAAACTTTGATGGTGTCTTAAAAAGCAGAGACATCACTTTGCAGACAAAGGTCCAAAGTTATGGTTTAGACAAAGCTATGATTTTTCCAGCAGTCATGTACCATAAGGAAGGCTGAGCACCGAAGAACTAATGGCTTCGAATTGTGGTGGTGGAGAAGACTCTTAAGAGTCCCTTGGACTGCAAGGAGATCAAGCCAGTCAATCCTAAAGGAAATCAGTCCTGAATATTCACTGGAAGGACTGATGCTGTAGCTCCAATATTTTGACCACTTGATGTAAAGAACTGACTCATTGGAAAAGAATCTGATGCTGGGAAAGATTGAGGGCAGGAGGAAAAGGGTGCAACAGGGGATGAGATGGTTGGAGAGCATCACTGACTCAATGAATATGAGTTTGAGCAAGCTCCAGGAGATGGTGAAGGACTGGGAAGCCTGGCTTGCGGCAGTCCATGGGGTTAGAAAGAGTCAGACACAAGTTATCGACTGAACAACAACAATACAGATTAGTTTTTTCAGGCAATATAGATTTATCTAATATGTAAATTTATACATTTCATTTAAGAATTGTAAAACCTTCAAAGAATTAAAATAAGTGGATCAGATGAATTTTAATGCATGAATGACAAAAGTAACAATCAGTGAGATTAAAAAGAGTAGGATCATTGGAAAAAACCTGAAGGAAAAAAATGTAGATTAGAATTATTGGATGAAAACTATTTTAGTGGGTCTGAATATGCATGTGTTTTTTTCCTGTTAATAGTCTGCCTCTCCACTAACATGAAACCTCTATGAGAACAGGAGCCTGGACACAGTGCTTGGAAAACTAACTGGCATAGGAGGTGGTTAACAAAATCACTGTTGATTCAATAAGCATGTGAACCCAGGCTTTATGATGGACAAGGTTTATTGCACCAAGGGCTAGTAGAGAACAAAGATATATTGGTTGAAAACCTACGAAACATCCAACAAGCTTATATGTGATGATAACTGGTAATACAGGACTGGTCAAGCAATTTCATGGGTCACTTCAAAGGGATGGAGGAACAGAAGCATTTGGGAAACTCACACAAGGTTGAGTGGCAATACCATTGTTGTCTTATTAAGCCAGAGGTATAGTGGTTTTTGAAAGCTGTGAAGCAGAGATGGAAATAACTCGATGTAGACATTGACCATTCCTGTTCTAAGACTTTCATTTGAATGTTGCCAGTACTCCATTTTATCCTTCACTCTTGAGAATGGATTGAGAGAGAGGGATGCTTTACATTAAAAATCTCTTCAAATCCTTCTAAAATGGAAAAAGAGCCATTTTTCCCCCAGTGGAATTTCTGGAGTGAAGAGGGATTTTAGGCACCTACATGATAATTTCTGTTGTGCCTCAACCTAAATAGTAATAGAAATTCTAGAAACTTTTCTTTTAGACATTTTATTTTTCTAAAAATTAGAACCAACGAAGTGTTATGGACACCTTTTCCAGGAAAGGCATCTGACTTCTTGCTTCTTACAATGCAGATTAGCTTAGTGTTGAGACTTGATCAAATCAAGAGATGCTAATGATTACGGGCCTTTATTTTGCAATTATCAATTTTTCTTTGAAGGAAGAATTTTAGTCATGAGGATATAGTTCTGTTTTCCTTTCCACCTGTACCACTTGTTCTTTAGGTTAAATAAAAGTAAAAGGGACACAGAGCTGCCAAGACTTCCTTGACCTCCAAAGAAGAGAGGAGAAAGAAGACAGATATGCCCTTATTGGGGTCCCATTCTTTGGGTTATCTAGACTCCCCATCACCATTCCGGGTACAGATGCTCTCTGTTTTCTCAAACTACCCAAATTTAATGAATAGAAATGAAAGAGAAATAGTAAAATAGAAAATACTAAAATTCAAATAGAGCAAAATATTCTTTTTGGTCTAAAGTCTGGTCTAAAAGTAGCAAATTTAGCAAAGTACCTAAAACACAGTAGATCTTCAAGAAACATTTGGCAAATTAAAGAAAAACTTCTAGGGCCAGATGCAGCAAATAGGTAATAATTTTGAACCCGTTGAACATGATGCTGAATTTTTGGAAAGTCACAGAGGATAGAATACCTTAGACAGCGGGGTCCAACAAAACCTTGCGTGGTAGCTTGAGTCGCTGAGAGTAAAAGCTGTTGGTGTAAGCTATGAGATCACCAGTTCTCTCTTTCCATACCACTCGCTAATGTCCATTGAATTAATTCATGCTCACTGTCTCTGCTTAAACACTTCTCTTGATCTGCCTTCTAAATGGATGTGAACCTACAATATGGATCAATCCACTTAAAAAATGGAGTGCACCCGATGCTCGTGGTAAAAGAACCTGCCTACCAACGCAGAAGACGAGAGACACGTGTACAGTTCCTGCGCTGGGAAGATCCTCCGAGGAGGAAATGACAACCTGCTCCAGTATTCCTGCCTGCAAACAGTTCACGGACAGAGCAGCCAGGCAGGCCACAGTCCGTGGGGTTGCAAAGACTCGAACACAATGGCGTGGCTACACATGCATACACGAGCGTGCGCACACGCGCACACACACACACACACACACACACACACACACACACACACACACATCTGTTTCCTTGAGTGATAAACAGACCATTGACAAGCACCTTCTCTACTTACCAGTAAGTTGAATACTGTGTGGGTACCTGTATCTGATACCACTTGCTCCTCAAGCGCTATCTCTTCCTAGCTTCTCTTCTCTCCATCTACTTTTCCTCTGTTCCAAAGACTGCTCATGTTATAGCCACTATCTTGGTGTTTTATAAAAATCTCCTACCCTCTCTTTCAGTTTCTCATTTACTTACAATCAAACATGTTTTTCTTTAGTGTTGATATTCAGAGTAAACAAGTATTTAAAAATATTTTGTTTAATTGGTTTACTTTTTAGAATCACATAGTATTGTTTCCTACTATTTTCCACTTAAGAACTGTTTCTTTTACAAATCACATAATTTGACTATAATTTTGTGGATTTAAAAAAAAAATTGAATGTGAGAATCCAACATCATTTATAGCATCATATGTATGTGAAAATGTTTTGAGTTCTAAATATTCAACTTATAAGTTAAACTTTTAAAATACAACCCAATTGAATTGAATGTCTGCCTGTGTTGTAGACTGCGATTTTTAAAACCACCTGAAAACCAGGAATATTTTATTGATAAAAAGATTCTTATGAATTTGGAAGACAAATTATTCCAACTATTTCAGGTCATGTTTACTTTATAAAGTAAGTACACTTGAAAACGTAAAGATTTTGATCATTGCCCCTTTTAACCTTTGTCTCAGTAGATTCTACAATGTAGGAAATGAGAATTAATTTTAAAGGTCAAATAGTCTCTACAGTTTTCCTGTTAAGTCTAATGTTGCTTCATTGTGCTCATCCAGTGCCAGAGGTGATCACAACAGTTCCTCTTTTCATGGTTCAGAAGACAGTCCCTTGTCCCTTCTAACTTCATGAATACTTCAGAATTTGGCATTTTAAGTTGGCAAATTGTGTCCTACTTTAGGAAATGCCCTCACTAAAATCAGATAACGGAAAAAATATTCACTTATGAATAAATGGGGTATCCTGAGCTGAAAGGTCTTACTTAGTTGTACCAATAAATTATCTTTTGAAAGTTTGATACCTACAGGAGTTATCTCAGTGGAAAGTGTAACAAAAGTACAGACTGGAATTCTTAAAGAAGTGATGCTTGTTAAACATATCAAATATTGAAAGAATGATTTGATATTTGAAAACTCAGTAAAACTAGATTCAAGTGTGAAAATAATAATTGTACAAATATGAATTTACTACACTTTACTATTACAGAGATCATTTACTATTTGGTGACAAACATTTATCTCCTTAACATCTTTAATAGTTAATTTTTAATTTCAAGATGTTTAAGACTCAAATGAAAGGAAAATTAGTCTAAAATCCTTTGTACAGTCCTAGGAAATAAAAATATGTAGGAAAAATAAAAATCCTAATGTGTTTTCAGTATTTTCATATCAATTACATGTCTATAGCTTTACAATGTTTCTCTCTTGTCTCTCTCCTTGCTGCCATATTGTAGAGTATTGCAGTGCTTTGATATGATCTGATATACGTATTGAAAATGCTGATTCTAGAGCCCACTACCAGAGATTCATATGGAACACAGGAATAGATATTTTCTTAGTTTTGCTCCAGGCTACATTTTGAGATGTTTCTCAAAATATTTGCAGAGTAGAAGATGAAACTGTTCCTAAAAGCCATCAAAGTAGAAGGGAACAAAATGGAAATATTTTAAGAACTGTATGGTGAGAACCACACTGTCAGAATAGCCGCAGCGTCTTTCATTATATAATGATTGAGATAACCATTATATATTCACAGTGACAATTATTACCTAGGAAAGGAAACTACTTTTGAGTCCTGGTAATATGCAGTTTCAGAGTCACTTCATTTGTTTTAATAATCTATGTAGGGAAATTGTAAAAATTAGAAAAACAATGTTTCAGCAGTTACAGTGATCCTATAAAATCATACTGCATCATCAATGGTTCATTCCCCAAGGTGAAGAACTGTTTTATAACACAAGTCTACTGGACAGATTTATTTAATAAGGTGATGAATCTGTAGGAGTATATCATTGTTTTATTTGTGTATGATTTTAGTATTGGAGACCTACTGTAGCCAACTTTCTCAGGAAGAAAAAGCTAAGATGCAAATAGAAGAATAAAGTCTAAGACACAGCCTCATACTATGATATTATTTCCCCTGTATACAATGAGAATCATGTGAAAAGTGATTCTTTAGAAATCTAAAACTTCAGTAACATGATAGTCCCAGTAATAATTAGTGAGATAATTTAATCCCCTCCAATTTACTTTGGAGAATTCTGTTTATGACTAGTGAAAGGGTGTTAGACATGACAGACCAAAGAAACAATTTGATTGGTTAATGAAGAGTCTGAGAATGATAATTGAATTTGATGGAATTCATTAGTTAGGACATTCAAGCAGATACTTTACAACTGCAATTAAGAACTCTAACATATGTAACAGTCACAACATGATATATGTTCTTCATTGTTGAATCTGGCTTACAGGAAAGACTAAGACATAGTGTGGCACAAAGGAACATCAGCCTGAGGCAAATTCTGCCTCCACCCCCTCCCCTTACCCAGCACTGTTGCTGAAATCTCATCTGAATAGCAGGGCACAGAAGCCCAGAGGCAGATGCTTTGGCACATTCTTTCAGAATGCAAGGCTGCTCCAGATCACCTACAGATGATGAACCATGACAACTTCGGATCTGACCAAGTACAGAATGAGAACGGGAGGTGGTAACAATGTCACAGAGGTGACCAGGGCCCCATCAACTAAACTAGCGTGTCAAGGGCTTTAATACCAGTAGTAATTTCAAGGATATGAGCGATACCATTTCCTTTACTGTCAAAAATATTCATTTGAAGTAGGAGAAGCAGTCCTAGAATTTTCCATACAAATGCATTTTTCTTCCACATATCACAAGATAATCAACAAAATAAATCAAAGTTTCTGTTTTTTCCGTGTACCTTAGACAGCTGCAGTGCAGTGTTCAGGAATGACAGGTCTTCCAGTCTGAAGCCAGGTGTTTGTCAAGCTCTCGCTAGTTCTCGTTTTCCTGGTTTTCCTTGAGAGAAAGAATTAAAAAATTCATAAAAATACTGGCCTGCAACTCTGCACTTGCCTTTGCTACTGTGTGACTTTGCTGAGGGAACCCATGCATCACACACATCCAGCTCTAGCTTCCTTAATTCCTGGTTGCACTAGGTGCTCCAGGCTAAGAACCAAGAAGTATGAATCATGCAGACAGAAAGAAAAATCTAGAAGAATGAATGTTTCAAGAAAACAACTTTTTTCATTATTCTGGAAGGTGGGTCAAAAAGGATCTCGCTGTGATTTATGTGAGAGTGTTCCTAGTTCCAGGGCAGGGATAGACATGCAGATGTAGAGAGTACTATCACTGACATCATTATTCATTTTAATATCAAGTTAACACGATTTCAAATTTAAAAACACTAGAGCCTTGTGGACACAGGGGGAAAAGAAGAGGCTGAGACAAACGGAGAGAGTACCACTGACCTATATACAGACACACGACCATATGTAAAACATAAAGGTAGTGAGAAGCGGCTGTATAGCATGGTGGTTTACTCGGTGCTCTCTGATAACCTAGAGGGGGGGGCTGGGGGGGGGGTGGTGGGGGGGGGGGGGGAGGATCAAGAGCAATGGGATATATATATATATATACATATATATATACAATATATACATATAGCTGATTCACGCGCTATACAGCAGAAACTAACAACATGTAAAGCAACTGCACTTCAATTATAAAAAGAAAAGAAAGCAACGCTCCCCCTATTTCTTCCGATACCGCCTGTCCCACAGCATTGCTCCATAGAGGCGAAATAGCAAGCGCTACCACAGAAGGCACCCAGAGGAATTACCACCTGCGGGGAATCGTCTCTAAGCAATTCACACTTTGTTTTGCTAACAAGACTCCTTGTTAGGATACTGGAGTGCTATTCTTCTCTGGCAGTGTTCCCCCACCTTTTAGAATTATTGAAAAGCTAACTGACTCTATTTTGATTTGTGAATCTCTTTGTAAGCAGCAGCAGCTGCAACTATGCTAATAAAAAGGAAAGGCATTGCTATTTACCTTAGGAAGGACACTGAAATACTGCGCGTACAAAAGCATTCGTGTTGTGGAGGAGGTCTGTCAGATATTTTCATAGTTCCCTTCCTTCCCTGTTTCTTTTATCCTTTTCTCCTCCCTCCTTTCTTTTCAAGCCTTTTTTCTTTCTTTTCTTTCCTTCTCCCTTTGTTCTGTTTCTCTAATACACTTTTTATTGCATTTATATATTCTTAGGAACAAAGCAGCCTCTCTTTATATTTGAGATTTTTAAATAGTGATTTTAGAATATGAAATCTCAAAAGTAAAGTAGCAGAACTCATTCACAAATGTGGACACACACAGGGAGGCTTTATCAGCTGCATCTTGTAGCTCCAATTAAGAATGGAGGTTCTGTTGATTCCAGCGTCTCTGATACTTATCAGACCATTCTGCTCTCTTTACAGTTAGAGTTTCAGTTCTCTGGAGGAAGCTAACATGGAAACACTCTCTTATTTGAGGATTCAAGTTTTCCTACTACAAGTTAAATGAATACATAACCCCCTACAGCTTGCCTTATATTCTGAATAGCATTTTATAGTTCCTCTGCATAGGAGTCCTCTTTGCCACCTGATGGACCAGAATCGTTCTTACATCCAGGTTGGGAAATCTTTTAGGGGTTTCCTGCGTTTGTGGAAGTGTTAGTTGTTGGTTTCAAGAAAAAGAAGATGCATTAGAGAACAAAGCTCCTTGAGTGGCTTCTGAGCTCCCTTTTGCCTGGCTGAGACAGACAAGGGAAGGTTGACTTCAGCTCAGGCCGTTGCCATTATATTTAACAAATATTAATTGAAAGTCTATGGTGGACAGCTTTCATTGTTGTTGGCCAGGTAGGTCTCAGGATAAAAAATGAGAAAAGATACTTTCTTGCCTCTGAAAGAACTGGAGAGACAGATGAGAATATAAACTATTACGACAAACAGGTTAAGTGCCACAGTGGAGACTGAGGATATGGTAGGCATTGCTAAACGATTCTTCCCATCCTCAAGGATAATTCTAAGTTCTCATTTGGAAAAATGTAGAAAACACTACTGAGTGTTTATGCACATTGATGTGGGTGCCCATCACTCGTGTGAGGTGAGGGGAAGGAATAATAAAGTCCAGATCTATATTGCTCTCTGCAATGATTTATTAGTTCACCCAGTTGTAGCTTTTCACAACTGCATCTTCTTTCCAACAACAATTCCAAGCATAAAATGGCTTTTCTCACCAGAAAGCATTAAAAACCTCTCTCCCATGGCTACAAGTCCCAGAAAGTATCTGATTTCTCAGAGCACAGCCCCTGGAGTCACTTTCTAAATGTTGGTGAGAATACATGGGTTAGTAATATATACCCATTTTGGAAGCCAAATAGCAAAGATTAAAAAACATCTGTCTTTGGGACTATGAGCCTACAAGCAAGCAGTAGACTTCCAGCAGAGTCTGGGGCAGGAACAGTGTGTAACACCGATTTAAAAACAAAAGATTCAGCTAGAATCATTTAGCTCAGTCACATAGTTTAAAAGGATATTACCAACTCCCATCAGAACCTACTTTACAATATGTTACATAAAACCATGTGTTGTAAACCTCAGACACTTTTGATGGAAATTCATTCTTAGAAGCAATTTTCTAACTGCTTATTCATGTTAGGCAGGGTGCAAGAGACTGAGTGCTCATTGGCAAGCAGACAACCAGCTTTCTCTAGTGCCCACCACACCTCAGCCCACAGAGCTTGCAGGCTAATGGAAGAGGGAGATGATAAAAACATACCTACAGAGTATAATAAATTTCAAAAAGGTAACGATGCTGGGAAAGTGAGAGCGGGGGGGGGGGGGGGGGGGGGGGGGGGGGAATTCACCCGTGAATTGGCATCCTTGCAGAAATCACATTTAGGAATTAGCTGGATTTGCAGGTAGGGTGAGGTCAAGGGGTAGATTCAAGGTAGAACAATACATGCTCAAATTGTGATGCAGAAAGGAGCTTCGTGGGTTTGAGGAACAAGGACAACAGAAAAGGTCAATGTGGTTCTAATGTAGTGAGTATGGAGAGCCACAGACGGTGTCAAGCCTGGAGGCAGGCATGGGGCAGCCTCTGCCCGGGGTGTGAAGAACCACGGAAGCCACTGAGGCATCAAACCCCTTTAGCTACTCTTTGGATAACAGACTGAGTTGGGGGCATTTATTACTATTAAATTTTTTTTCCTTTACCTATTCTTAGGAGTGAAATTTATTGCACTGATTTAAAAATTAATATTCTGACTCGCTGATGTTTAATAGGTCTAGGTATATTTGTACTCTTAATTTGTAATCAATGTGTTTTTCTTCCTAGTACTAATCATTACACACATGCCTGTCTGTTTCTTCCTCTCACCTCTCCAAAAATCTGTAAGAATTAGTTTCTTTTTTTTCAGTTTGGTTCACTAATGCCCAGAATATCATTTGGCTACCACTGTATATAGCACTAGCTCAACAAATACATGCTGAATCTACAAATGAATAGATAACTTAGAAAACTGTCTCCCAGTGCTAGCAAGCATTTACTATTATTTTTATCCCGAAGTTGCTTGCTTGTGAGGTAAACTTGGCCTGGTTAAGTGGAGTTTATTAGACTAATAACATTTCTCCTGGTGACTTATCATTAAAAACAGTATTTGTACATATAAAAACAGCACGTACAATTCAGTAACAAAACAAACAAATAAACAATCCAATCGAAAGCTGGGCAGGATACCCAGGAAAACATACAGATGCGCCAACAGACACAGGAAAAGATTCTCAACTTTGCTAAGTATCAGAGAAATGCAAATCAAAAGTACAATGAGGTATCATCTCAAGCCAGTCAGCATGACCATTATCAAAAAGTCTACAAATAACAAATGCTGGAGAGGACTTGGAGAAAAGGGACTCCTCCTACACTCCTCCATGTTGGTAGAAACATGGACTGGTGCAGCCAATACAAAAAGCAATACGGAGGTTCCTTACAAAAGCTAGAGTTGCCATATGCTCTGGCAATATACTGGGCATATATCTGGAGAAAGCGCTAATGTGAAAAGGTTCCTGCACCCCGGTGTCCATGGTAGCACTGCTTATAAGGGCCAAGACAACAAGGAAGCAACCTGAAGGTCCATCAGCAAATGAGTGGATGCAGATGTGGTATATAGATCTACAATGGAATACTATACAGTTATAAAAAATAAGGAACGTATGCCATTTGCGGCAACATGGATGGACCTAGAGACTACTAGACTATAATAAGTGAAGTCAAAAAGAGAAAGATATCATATGATATCACTTATATATGAACCATAAAGTATGATATGAATGAACTTATTTAAAAACTAAAACTTTAGACTCAGACACAGAAAATGAATTTATAGTTACTGAAGAGGGTGGGGAAAGGATAAATTAAGAGTTTTGGATTAGCAGGTACAAAGTACTATATATAAAACAGATTACAACAAGGTCCTACTGTATAGCATAGGGAACTATGTTCATTATTCTGTAATAGACCAAAATGGAAAAGAATATGAAAAAGAATATATTAATGTATGTGTGTACATATATTTATACACTCACACATACACACACGTACAAACTGAATCACCTTGCTATACACCAGGAAGTAACACAACATCGTAAGTCAACTATATTTCAGTTTAAAGAAAAGCATTTATAATTGTAGCTTATAGAAAACATATAAGTAAACCAATTTGGCAAAATAAATGAATAAAAAAGATACGGATGAGTCAGTTAACTGGAAAGCAAAACGCATTTTGTTTTAATGTACTTCTCTTAGACATTCAGTTCTATCATTTTAAGATTAGACACAATTATTTCTCAGCAAATTCTCTTGATATTTTCACAAAATTCTAAATCCTTTTAGTTATTATCAATTTAGAGATAGATAAAGATAAAAGACTCTCTGAGGCTGTTTATTTGATGGGGACTTATTTCGACTTCCCTCAGAGCTCAGTTGGAAAAGAATCCACTTGCAATGCAGGATACCCTGGTTTGATTCCTGAGTTGGGAAGATCCACTGGAGAAGGGATAGGCTTCCAGTATTCTTGGGCTTCCTTGTGGCTGAGCTAGTTAAAGAATCTGCCTGCAATGAAGGAGACCTGGGTTCGATTCCTGCATTGAGATGATCCCCTGGAAAAGGGAAAGGTTACCCACTCCAGTATTCTGACCTGGAGAATTCCATGGACTATATATTTCATGTGGTCGCAAAGAGTAGGACACGACTGAATGAATTTCACTTTCACATTAGAGGAATTGAACAAATATATGTACTTTAAATTTTATAATATTAAAAGTTTATATTTTTATGATACAGGTGAATTCAAAAAATCTAATAAATTAGGGATTTTAATAGACTTCTCCCATAGAGTGAGATGTTTAATTTATCAGTTACTGTCTTCTGTGGAACACATGTACTATGAATTTCACTGGGTTAGATACAAATTGTTTTAATATACCAAATAGCTTAAATAATCTGAAGGAATGTGCTTGTGCTAAAGTTTTTCAAGAAAAACTGCCTAAGGTTATTCGGTTATGAGGTCCTTAATTTTTACCTATGTATGTTTATTTTTTATAGTGTAATTTAAAAAGGTTAATTTGAGTACTGCTTTAATATGGAAAATTAATGTTACAGTAGTCAGTGTAAGTTAAATGGCTCAGTGAATCTAGGTAAAGAAAATATAAATGACTAGTTTATGATGCATTACTTCAGTTTTTTACTTTGTATATAAATAGATCATAGACAATACACTGCAGAATTACCCAAGACATAAAGATGTAAAGAATGATGTCCTTATGCTAAGAAGCCCTGCAAGGTAATTGCATGAGAAAAATCTTGTTTGCAATGTGCAAAGGTAAAACGTAGGGGAGAAAGGAGAGGCAGGCTCTTAACTGCACCAAACAAGACAAATGTTCGCAAATTATATTAGAAACATAGAATACAAAAGGACTTAAGGCATTATCTAGTCCTTGATTTCATTACCTGTTGGACTGCAAACTCCTAAAATATTAGGAAAAAATCACAAGTATTTATGTATTTGTGCATTTTCACCAGATTCTCTCAAAAAGTCAGTGATAAAATTTTGATAAAATGTTTAGAAACAGAGAGTCACCTTCGCATGGCCTGTTAGTAGCTTAGTAGAAGCTGCCACTTGTGTCTTTTGATTCTCAGACCAGTGAATAAAAGCACCTTTTTCATTTTCAACATATCTCCTTGTTATAAGACATAATTCAAGTCAAACCAACATAGCAATTCACTTCTAAGTATAGAATGTTAACATAGCAGAAAATATTTAGAAAAACAAGTTTTTGCTTTATTATTAGAATTAAAATTTATTTGGATTTTTTAAAAGCAAAAAAAAAATGCCAAGGGAGAATTTCTTTACCATGTTGATCAATATAGGATAAAAGCTAAAAATAATTTTATATAATATTTGTGTTAATTGATCAGAATAATGGAGCTTGAAAGCACTGGCCCTCTTGTTTGATTTAATCCACAAAACAATGCATCTGCTTTCATCTTTTTCTTTTGAATATTTCAACATAGACTACACTGTGAATTTTAACAACCTGTTTTGGTTCAATGGATTGTCTTCAGTTTCCCTACTCTTTTGTTAGTGAGGACAAATAAATATATTTCTTTTTTTATTTTGCAAATGAATATGTTTCTTTTTTCTTTTGTAATCATATTTTCAAGTTTGGTTTTAAATTATTCAAAATTGGTTTGGAACTCTTCATAAGATAAATTTAGTTAGGAAAAGAATCTAGGCTAGAGATTTGCTAAAACTTCCATAGTCCACATCATCTATACTTTCATGCCGTGAACTATTGACCATGGTTAGTGGTATACTAGTTACTAGACAACAGGCTAACACCACCAGCAACGCTTGACCACTGTGGGAATTTAGGTGAACTCTGATCTGAAGTGCCATTCTGTAAAAGCTACTGGAAGAACAGATTTATATAGAGAGAATATATATTCATTATATATATATAAATACATTATATGAGACTAAAGACATGTAATTAATTTTATGGTATTGGTTCAGTCACAGCCTCAATTTATTACAGTAACTTTCAGCATATTACGATCATTCTTAGGTTGAATAGACCAATAAATTAACATTTTACTCTGCACAGCTCAAGTTCTAGCAGACTCTCTTCCATGTACGAGTAGAGTAAGGAAAGAAAATGAGAAAAAGAGAAAATTCATAGGCGAGGTTACAGATCTAGAGACACAAAATGTTAGAATCAGCACAACACCGATATGTTCTTAGATGTTCTTTAGTTGCCTGTTTCAAAAGGGTACTCTTTCAATAAAATATTCAAAGAAGCGTAATAAAAATGAGTGCTATTAAACACGTTTGAACTTTTAAATAGTTTGAAATAATATTTATATTGTTACAATTATTTATAACTATTACTATTTTATTTATCCCACTTCTGACAGGCACATTTTTGGGCTTCCCTGATAGCTCAGTAGGTAAAGAATCCACCTGCAATGGAGACCCCAGTTCAATTCCTGGGTCGGGAAGATCCCCTGGAGAAAGCTTGGATACCTACTCCAGTATTCTTGTGCTTCCCTTGTGGCTCAGCTGGTAAGGAATCCACCTGCAATGGGAGATCTGTTTCAATCCCTAGGTTGGGAAGATCCCCTGGAGAAGGGAAAGGCTTCCCACTCCAGTATTCTGGCCTGGAGAATTCCACGGACTGTATAGTCCATGTGGTCCCAAAGAGTCCTACACGACTGAGAAACTTACACTTTCACTGTTTTACTATAAATCCAATTTAAGGAAAAATGATAAAATTGAAAGAAAAAAACAAATCCTGTATGAAAAGATTTTTTTTTGAGTGATATTTACAGTAAAGGACTAAATTGAACTTTCACAGTCTTATTTTTTGGTTGACATTGGGTTCTAATTTTAGACCTTTCTAGGTATAATTCTCAATTCCTTTATATAAAAGAAAAACATGCGTAACAAATAATAATTCTCCAGTATTAATTCACTTGCAATGTGAGCACTTAATAAGCCTTGGTGGGTTGACTAGTGTTAATGTGACCACTACTGCCGTTATCACTCTTTTTAACAAGACGTTAACACAATTTCAAGTTCAAAGACACTACAGCCTAAAGATTCCCATTCTTGATTGCTGAAAGCACATATAATTATGATATATTAGAATGCATGTCACTGCACTGATTGTTAATCACAGTTATTTTATGCACATCATGTATTTCCTTCTCTGGCCTCTAAGTCTCTTCAGGGCAAGAACTGTCTTATTAATTCATTTTTATTTTTCTCTTGTCATCTATTTTTTCTTTCTTCTCTTCTTTATATCTATATGTTTATAGAGCACCTACTTTGTGCTAGACATTTCTGTAGGTCTGAATTTACAGGAGCAAATAAGACAGATCAACTCTGTCTTCATGTTGCCTAGGTTCTTGTAAAATTCAATTAATACTCTGTTACTATTGTATTTGCTAAATTCTATATCAGCGCAAATGTTAGAGTGCCAAGTAAAAACTTCAAGACATGAACAAATATATACATAGTAAACATTTTAGACAATCTATTTAAAATGTAAGAAATTGTAAAAGATGCAAACGTCCATTAAAAGGCAACAAAAATCATGAAAAAATTAACTACAATAATGAAGATTCTGTATTAATATCAAGTAAACAAGTTCAAACTTTTTCATGCAAATAAGAACTAAATGAACCAGGCTATAACTTAGTCACAATAAAAACTTTTATAATTTACAAAAGAGGCTTTCTACTTTGATGAGAAAAGAGTCTATAAATAAACAAATGAAGTAAATTGTAAAATATATATATATATATATATATATATATATATATATATGGTGTAATTTATAGAATAAGTCTATTTTGAGCAAAGTACTTAGTCCCGGATTTTTGGATAACATTGTCACTGTCAGAAAAATCTATATATGAGGAAACCCAGACTTAAGAAAATACAATGCACAATGGAATATTATTCAGCCATTAAAAAGAATTCATTTGAATCAGTTCTACTCAGGTGGATGAAACTGGAGCCTATTATACAGAGTGAAGTAAGCCAGAAGGAAAAACAAAAATACAGTATACTAACACATATATATGGAATTTAGAAAGATGGTAACGAGAACCCTGTATGCGAGACAGCAAAAGAGATGCAGATGTCTAGAACAGTCTTTTGGACTCTATGGGAGAGGGCAAGGGTGGAATGATATGGGAGAACGGCATTGAAACATGTTAATTATCATATGTGAAATCAATCGCCAGCCCAGGTTTGATGCTCAGGGCTGGTGCACCAGGATGACCCAGAGAGAGGGAATCGGGAGGGAGGAGAGAGGAGGGTTCTGGAAGGGGAAACATATGTATACCCATGGCGGATTCATGTCAATGTATGGCAAACCCAACACGATAATGTAAAGAAAATTAAAATAAATTAAAAAAATAAACAATTTTTTTAAAAAAGAAAGTACAATACAATTGAATAAGAAAGCCTCTATTGAAATAGCTTGTTCATATAATAGGAATCACAAAGTTTTGAACCTAAATTTCATAAATCATCTATAACTTTTAAAAATTGATGCATGTTTCTATGATTATTTAGGCAATAAAAAATAATATAAGTAGACAAAAATGGCATCAACTTTGAACAGTTAAATAAACTTTTGCTGCTGCTGCTGCTTAGTCACTTGTGTCCATCTGTGCGACCCCTGGACCGTAGCCCACCAGGCTCCTCTGTTCATGAGATTTCTCAGGCAAGACTACTGGAGTGGTTGCCATTTCCTTCGTCAGGGCATCTTACCAACCCAGGAACGGAACCCACATCTCCTGGTTGGAAGGTGGATTCTCTACCACCGAGAAGCCCAGAATTTACCAGTTTCTTGAATCAGATATAAAAATCAAATAATTTAGAAAATTTTATAAATTTTAAACCAAGTCTAATGATTGAACCATTATTTGTAATAAACAGATGAAATTTTAGGGTTATAACCAAAAAATTCAAGCTGCTTTAGTTATTTTCTTATTTTTTAAAATATGTACATACAAATCAGTGAAATATGTTTACCCTGGAAACTCTAAGAACTTTAAGCACTGCAAATTAAGACAATGTATAAAATTATCTAAACCTACTTAGAATACATCTATCTCAATCTAGAGCACTATACTCAAGACAGTGTCTTGGACAAAGAGAGAAACAATCAGCATCTCCTTGTAGAAATCCTGGATAATATAGTTATTTAGTGATGTCACTGGTCTGCAAACCTTGGGTTCCCAGTGTTTTGCTGAAGGCTAATGGTATTCATTTGTCTAGTTCTATCTTATGAAAATGATAATACTATACTATTATAGTCATCTCCCACCTCATTGCTTCACATTTTCAAGAATTTTCATATCATAGTCAAATCAAACTTCTGGAATAAGTCAAGACACTCCCTCCAATCCTCAGGTGACGTATTCCTATTCCAATTCTTGACCAAGGCCCATAAGCCTTGGCTGGCCTCACCTCCCTTCCTCATCTGTCTTCTCCAGCTCAACAGACCACGTTCCTGCCTAGGGCCTTTGCTGTTGCTCTTCTCCCACTAATGATCTTCCCTCGATATTTGCATGGCTCATTTCCTCAGTTTATTCTAGCCTTTCATCAACTGTCAAGCAAGTCTTCCATTGCCCCGGTACCCACTCCCCCTGTATACTTTCTTTGTAACACTTATCAAGACCTGATATGATAGACTTTGGTTTGTTTGCCCACTTGTTTATTTTGTCTCCCTCTTGCTGCCACACATGAAGGCAGACATTTCTGTCTGATTCATGCCCACAGTACCAGCAGGTGGAGAGTATTTGGCCTATATGAGCACTCAGTAAACATTTATTCAATGAATTGGGTCTTCATGTTTCAGTTTAGATATTTTGTCTGCTAAAATATTACTCAATCCCATTGGCATGGCTTCCTTAATCTAGATTAGATGTCCTCTCTGCTGCTGCTGCTGCTGCTGCTAAATCGCTTCAGTCGTGTCCGACTCTGTGCGACCCCATAGACGGCAGCCCACCAGGCTCCCCCGTCCCTGGGATTCTCCAGGCAAGAACACTGGAGTGGGTTGCCATTTCCTTCTCCAAGATGTCTTGTCTAATTGAGTCTATTGTGCTGTATGCCTGGCACAGATCGGATAAGTACTCAGTTATCTCTTAGGTAATATGTACAGTGAAGATCCTTTTCGATCTATTTACTTTTCTGAATTCAGAGTAAATTAAGAGATGATATAAGATATTCCTTTCCAAATACATGAAACACTTAGAGATTTACAGCCGAAATTTGCCATGAAATGGCATAGCATATACATCCTCTTGAATTAATTTGACCCTGTTTCCTTGGGCATTGCCATTAAATGTTCCCACTATATATTTCAAAGATTCCAAAATTTATTTGGGGGGAGGTAGAAGTGAGAGCTATAGATCCTTATGAGAATCTCATAACTCTTCACATAAAAATTCACTCAATATATTGTTTATGCTTTTAAGAGTTCAAAGTCAACCTGAAGCTCTAAATAGACTCCTACTCTTTTGACCTCGTGTTAAGAATCTTTGTTCTTTCCTTCTTTATTTTTGTTTATGACCAGTTCATAAACAAGTTCATTTTTCTTCACACTAAGCCAAAATATTAATTCCACATCAACTATCCTTTTAGCCTTTACTCACTTCTCTCTTCATCACTTTCATAGTGAAATGAAGTCGCTCAGTCCTGTCCGACTCTTTGCAACCCCATGAACTGTGGCCTACCAGGTTCCTTCATGGGGTTTTCCAGGCAAGAATACTGGAGTGGGTTGCCATTTCCTTCTCCAGGAGACCTTCCCCACCCTGGGAGTGAACCCAGGTCTCCCGCATTGCAGGCAGACCCTTTACCATCTGAATCACCAGGGAAGTCCAAGTGAAAAAGTCATAGTGAACTTTTCTGCATTTAATGCCACTTATCTATTCAGTCTTCAGGAATTTGGATTCGTCAGTCATTATATCGAAGTCATCATGCATCTCATGGATGTCACACCCAACACCTAATTCTCTTCAGAATTCAGTGGTCTAAGCACCATTCCACTATTTCAGAACTGTGGTGCTGTGTCAGTGCCCATACTTTTTGGTTTCTGTGGTTTTGTGTTTTATTGTAGCTTCTTCATCTGCTTCCACCTCACTATATTCTAGACACAAATTTCCTCTAGATGGCTAGCTACTTATAGATATCCTACTGATACATTAAGCCCACAAACCTCAAATGAAACACTGCACATTTCCCTTACATCTTTTTCTTATTTTGGCTTAGTATATGATAAGAAAATAGAAATTCATCTTTGACTCAACTTAACTTCCACTCCCATATCTGATTTAATGTCACAGATTATTGATTCTTTCCCTGAAATGTCCCCGATATTCTTTCCCTTCTATTCTGTCAGGCCACTGACTAATCCATCTCTTATCATGTTACTGCCTATATATGCTTTAGCTTCATAACTGACGTCTTCCCTTTAATATCCTGCCACTTCATTCCAAGCTCCACAGTGCCCTCACCTCTAACCTTTCCCTTTTTACAATATTAGAGTACTTTGTGTTGCTATTAACAACACAAATTAATACTATTTTCTTCTAAATACCTCAGTTAATTGCATACACGTCTGCTTTTGCCATCAGGTTATGAGTTCCTCAAGGGGGAAAATTATATTCTAACCTCTCTTATACCCTCCATAGTGACCTTTTGGGCTTCCCTGGTGGCACTAGTTAGTGGTAAAGAACCCATGTGTCAAAGCAGGAGATGCAGGAGACACAGGTTCCATCCCTGGATTGGGACGATCTCATAGAGTTGGAAATGGCAACTCATTCCAATATTCTTGCCTGGAAAATTCCATGGAAAGAGAAGGCTGGTGGGGCTATAGTCTGTGGGGCTGCAAAGAGTTAGACACGACTGAGCACATCATGATCCTTTGCCCACAGTATGCAACTAATAAATATTTGATGAATTGAGCATAAGATATGTGAGAAAAAATAATTCAGAAAATATGTCATCACTGTGACAGGCTGGCCAAGATGCCCTTCTCTACTTTAACACAAGAAAATAAAACCACATCATTGTCCCTAATAGTTTATGCTTAAATATTAGTTAATATCTTACTTACTATCCTTGGTTTTTAATTTTTGAACACGGAATTGTTTAAAAATATTATGGAAAACTTAAAGAGAGTAGAAGCCTATATTGACTTAGTATTCATATGCAATTAGAAGTCAATGACTATTTCACTAAAATTTTTCACGATAGTTATTAGCAAAACAAGGATTTTATGAATATCAACTTTTTGAGTGTTTAAGATGTACAAAAATAACATAGGAGTAGTAAGTACTTTCTTCAATATGCTATCCAGAATATGTAACACGGGATTAATTCATATACTTCAATTTGTGAGTCATACCTCTGAATTCTAACAGATGACTTACTTGTCAGTGCTTTTACTCTGACTTATCTGAAGCAAGTGATATGACAGGGTGTTTGACACATACGCTGTGAAAAGCCAAAATGTGGTGCGAGAGGGAACTACTCCAGATTGCCAGGCAAATAAATAGGCAGAGTGGTGCAGAAGAGAGATCGCAGGTCCTTAGGATTAGGCCTGGAATTAAACTGTGATTTTTAACAAACACCAGTGCAGGAATCTCAAGCGAAGTATTCAAACTCTTGAGTTTTCTCCTCTTTTAAGTCATGATAATGGCACCAGTCTTAGAGTTATGAAGACAGAATCAGGAGAAATGAGCAGAAATGACTAAGGTTTTTAAATGCTTCCTGTTCAGAAAAGATTGGCCCCTTCTCACTTCCTGTCCTCTATCAGAACATAAAGCAGATACAGTCAAAATGTAAACTCTGAGTATTAAACTAGGGTTCATTACATTCACTTATTAGAGAATATGTTTTGATGTTCTGCCAGGTTCCAGAAAACATGGTCTCTTTGGCAATGACTCTTACAAACGGTGTCTGACAAGCATTCTGAGTCCAGCTATCAGGTCCAAGACTTGTGCTATGGGATTGCTGTCAACTGGTTGACCCCTGTGCCACACCCATGGGACATTCAGAAAGTTGTTTCCTATAAAATGTAACCGAAGTAACGTTCAGTTTACCAGATGACCCTTTTAAAGATGTTCAGTGTTATGAGGGCTAGATGTAGATTTGAGAGGAAATCATGTACTTGTTTTGGATTTAAATATCTTGTATTTGAAATACGAGGAGGTCAGCCAGACACAGAAATCCAGTAGGAAGCTAAAAAAAGAAGATTATAGACTACACACTCCAGTACAGCAGAGGTCAGGTTCTGTTTTCTTTACTCAGTGGTATGTCTCTCTGTTCATGCTATCTGCTCAATTCAACAATGAATCTAATAGAACACTCATTATGTGCCAGATTATATTTCAAAGAATTTTACTTATAGTTAACTATCACAACCATATGATGGAATATGAAAAACTCAGGCACACAAAAACTAAGCAATTTGCACATCTAACCAGTAACTGAAGTTGACATTTACACCCAAACAATTTGTCTTTAAAAATTTGTGGGAGAGGGGTTCTGGAAGGGGAGCACATGTATACCCATGGCAGATTCATGTCAATGTATGGCAAAACCAACATGATAATGGAAAGAAAATTAAATAAATAACTAAATAAAATCAGAGAAAAAAAAAAGAAAAGAAAATGAAAAAAAAGAAAAGAAAAATCTATACTCTTAATTGTCCTCTCTAGCTTGCAAAAGTAAGGGATAAAAAACAAACCAGGGAGCTTAAAATAGTCACACAATACTAATTTCTATTTTTCAAGAAGTAATTCGGACAACAAACACTCTTTTTCAAGCTATGTGAAGCTAACAAGTAGAGAGAAATAAAAATGAATAATGAAATCTTGAGAGATTTAAAACTATTAACAATGTTTTAAAGATTTGAGAAGATTAGGAATATTTTCTCATTTCTAATTGGGTCTCACTTCTCTTTTATTTAGTGCACATAAAATAGGTCAATTTTCTCCACAGCATATCAGAATTTATTGGCATTCTAATAGTTAATAGAAAAGTATTACTACTCACATCAACATTTTAGAATTGTACAGGATTATAAATTCTTCACACTCATTTGGTCACAACAAAATTGCTATATAGAGAGTAAAGCTCAGAAGTTACATATTTATTTTTTCTACACTAAGAATGGAAGAAAATTCATCAGCTTCTGTGGTCCAAACACATTTTCTTTCCAAGTAATTCTTTGTACTCACTGTTCCTCATCTTAACCAACCAAAGCTGCTATGAGAGGGGGCGTGGGCAATTAGAGAGTAATATTGTGAAGCTTCCATGTATCCTTTTTTCTGCTTTTAAGACTTATTTTTACTTTGTTATCTCTGTCTGGCTACACTTTCACAATATCTTCCTTAGATCACAAATTGTAAAGCTGTTTTAATATCATGTACAGCATACTCACTAATAACTGTTACCATTCAATACAGATTTAATACATGAAGTCAATCATTCCATTTTTTTGGTCAACTTTCTTGTCTTTATCTCAAAATCTTTCAAAACTTTAGAGAGAGAATATATTACTCCTTTCCCTTTTATTATTGTAATAACTCTCTGAAAAGAACATAGTTGCAGATAAAGGACTTTTTTTTCTACTAACATAATAAGAAATGTTTCAAAAATTTAGATCCATGAATGTGAATCCAAAGAAGGGAATCTTTAAATTGAATTTGAACTTTATTCTTACATAAAATGACATAAATGGAAAACTAATGAAAAAAAATTTCAAATTATCTTTTATTAGAGAGCTTCTGAGAAGAAACTCTGTAACATTCCATTAACCATTCACTTTTTCATTCATGCTACATATATTGTGGAGCAGTTATTATGTGCCAGGCATTGTGTTGAGATCAAAATTATAGTTAAAACGTAGGGAAGCCAGGCCTGAGGGGAAAAGGGTTCCAGGGAGGTGGCTCAGCATATGGAGAGTATCTAATATCCCTGAGCATGAGACCGGAGCCACTGAACACAGAAAGTGCAGCGTGAGTGGGGAGTCACGAAACTGGGGACATAAGCAGGATTCAGACCCCAGACGTCTTTATATGCCATAGTAAGGACACTGGATTTTTTTCCTTAAAGTTGATAAAATCACCAAAGACCTCTATGTGGGATAAGAGGGGCAGTAACCTAATCAGAGCTGAATTTTCAAAATGCCACTTCGGCTGTGGTGTGGTGAATAGGTTTCAGGAAAACAATAATAGAAGAGTCAAGTTACCCAATTATTTATTCCCAAAACCTGTTCAATAAATTCCCTGTTCCTACAAACCAATTCTCTTAAAAAGCTTGAATGACAGCTTGTTTTTGGAATATCCTGTATAGATGAGGCCTGAGAACACAGCAGGCCAGCCCCCTGCTTCCTTGCCCTGAACAGATTCACAGATGCCATTTTCCCATCACCTTACACAGTGGACATACTTCGTTGATACAATATTTAGGTCATAGTTTTTTTAGTAATGTGATTGAGTTTATATTGATCTATATAGGCTACCTAGGGTAGATTTGCTTGGAGAATAGTAAAGGTAACTGACCTATGGAATGATAATAGTTAAACAGGCTAAAAAGAGCGCTACTGGAGTGATTAGTGTACGCCAGGCAGTTTCCAAACACTTTGTCTCGTATTGTAATTTAAACTTTATAAGAATCCTATGAGATAATACCCATTATCTTCTACCATAGACTATCCATATCATCACAGTTAAAAAGTCTGAAGTGAGCAAAACAAACATCAAACTAATGAACTTTAAAACCAACAGAAAAGGAGAAAAATCCTATAAAAGAACCCCAAACCAATCTTTTTTTATCTCAAAACACTTCTGTTATAGTAGACTGCTGTCGTCATTGTTTAGTGGCTAAGTTGTGTCTGACCCTCTTGTGACTCCATGAACTGTAGCTCTCCAGGCTCCTCAGTCCATGGGATTTTACAGGCAAGAATACTGGAGTGGTTGGCATTTCCTTCTCCAGGGGGTCTTCCTGACCCAGGGATCAAACCTTCCTCTCTTGCCTTGGAAGTGAATTCTTTACCACTGAGCCACCAGCGAAGCCCTTATCATAGATTATGCAACATTAAAAAAACACTACAATATTACATTTGGCCTCTGATTAGATCTGAGTAACTTATGAGTCAAAAGGTTTTACTATGAATTTGCTAAAGGATAGCATCAGGTATGTAGTAAATGATTATGTTCACTTAGCAAAAGATGAAATATGAAGCAGAAAAAAAGGGATGTGGTGTTTAACAGTTACTCCAGTTCAGTTCTACAGCTTCCGTCTTCTGGAAGGATGATCATTTTATCTGGTGTTAAGTGTCCTTTTGTCTAAGTAGTTCTCAAGTTGCCATTAGTAATGCGTGAGAACTGCTCATCACTCAAGTAATGCCTACAACCACCTTCTCATTTCTCTTATATGACAGACTGCTTGTGATTCAGAGAAAAAGCAGACGGCTACAGGAGACAGGGTTGCAAAGATAATAACACCACTTAGGAAGACAAAGAGGATATAATCAACTTCAGTGAAGGATATGAAGGCAGTCGATTGGGTCAACATGAACTTGCCCATAGAAATGTTGAATCACTAGAATTTAAGAGAGGAACAAATGCTTAAAGCTTGCAATAGCAAACTTAAGATAACAAAACAAATACTAAATAGACCACAAAATGGACCTTTTAGTATGGAAATACACACTTTAGAGACGTAGAATGAAAAGATAAGTTTCTTTAAGGAAAACTATATAATTAATGGATTACAGATCAATTCCAGGATATTAAAAACAGAGTTGTGTTAATTTTATATAGCTCTCTTCTCCACTGTCTGCTCCTTTGCCAGTATATAGGCACAGATCCTAAACTAAAGGCAAGTTTTACAATTCAAGTATAAGCGGATGAGTTTAGTTCTACAGAGAAAACCATGGCATTCCTTTCAAAATTTTTAGCTACCTTCACATTGTCTGCTGAAATTCTTAAAAAATGATCTTCACTCCTATTCATATCTGTCAGAAGCCATCCGTAATTACCCCCACCCCAATGTATGCATGCAGAATCATTTTCGTGTCCCCCAGAAGACTCCATGAACCTCCCTTAATGTGACACTAATATACTGCTTTTCTCCAGCATCTTTACTTGCTGTTTTTTGGGTTTTTTTTTTTTTTTCCAACAGATTGTGCTGCCCCAGGCAGACAGCGCATTAAGACATCTGTCCCTCACACCTGCTTTACCAAGTGCTTCCATTAGCTGCTAAAGGAACTTCGAGATGAACTAGGTGAGAAAAACTGAGTCAGAAAGGTGTTTCTATTTTCCAGTTACATACAGACACCTATTCACTCAAGAAATGAGCATATCACTGTATCGCCAGATTCTATTTATATTTAAATTAGAGCAGAAAATGTGAGAATTCCTAAAACTTATGCCATGACTTGAATATCACTTTACACCACTCAGAATGGCTGCAATCCAAAAATCCACAAGTAATAAATGCTGGAGAGGATGTGGAGAAAAGGGAACTCTCTTACACTGTTGGTGGGATTGCAAACTAGTACAGCCTCTATGGAAAACAGTGTGGAGGTTCCTTAAAAAATTGCAAATAGTCCTGCCATATGACCCGGCAATCCCACTGTTGGGCATATATACCGAGGAAACCAGAATTGAAAGAGACACGTGTACCCCAATGTTCATCGCTGCATTGTTTACAATAGCCAGGACATGGAAGCAACCTAGATGCCCATCAACTGACGAATGGATAAGAAAGCTGTGGTACATATACACAATGGAATATTACTCAGCATTAAAAAAAAATTCATTTGAATCAGTTCTACTCAGATGGACGAAACTGGAACCCATTATCCAGAGTGAAGTAAGCCAGAAGCAAAAACAACAATACAGTATATTAACGCATATATATGGAATTTAGGAAGACAGTAACTAGAACCCAGCATGCGAGACAGCAAAAGGAACACAGATGTATAGAATAGACTCAGGGCCTCTGTGGATGAGGGAAAGGGTGGGATGATATGGGAGAATGGCATTGAAACATGTTAATTATCATATGTCTAAGCAATAGCCGGCCCAGGATTGATGCTTGGGACTGGTGCAACGAGATTTCCCGGGGGGAGGGAGGAGGGAGGGGGGTTATGGAGGGGGAGCATATGTGAACCCATGGTGATATCATGTCATTGTTTGGCAAAACTAATAAAAAAAAATGTTTTTAAAAAAAAAAAAAGAAATGCTTGTGAAGAGAAAATCTGGAAATGCTAGTGGTTAGAGAGAACTCCCAATGAGCGGAGTCAAACAGGGTAAAAACATAAACTGTTAAGATTTTCTTTTTTACCTTCTTTTATTTTCTTCCATGATATGCAAAACTCCCAAAAAAGCATAAGAGTAGTCAAGTTGCCTTTTTGTTGTTTCTTTACTAAGATGTTAGGCCATAAAGTATACAGAAGAGTCAAAAATTATATAAATTACCCTGAAATCATGTGCCATTTTTGTATAAAAAATGTTAAAAAACAAAACAAAACAAAACTCTGGACAACAGTTCTTCCCAACTTGAGCTTTATATGTTTTTTCAAAATCACCAGTAGCTTTTGTATCTTGAATCCTGCAGTTCACACTCATTAGAACTGCTTTCTTCAGAAACAGAAACACTTCATGTGGCTCCCCTGCTCACAGCATAACAGGCAGACGCACTTACAGTTCCAAAGTTCTCAAAAGCATTTCAAACTGGTATCTCACCTTTCCGCGGAGTTCCTCTGTAGCCTACAAGGCTGGTATCGCGACTGCGGTTTTATTCGTTTCCAATAGGGTAGAACTCAGCAGCCTTCTGGGATGGGCGCACCTTTTCTTAAGAAGCCCTGACCCCTGTTGTTCTGCAATAAGAACTAGAGCCTATATGTTTGATTGATTGTTTCTTTTTTATGGGCCTCTCGTAAGGATCATCCATCCAGAGTTACTGCATATTATTAACCTCTCTTTTGTGTTCATATAGAAAAGCCTAATGGAATACACTCTCATCTACATTTTAAGGTGGCATAAGCAGCACGGTTGTACAAACAGATGGGTAAAGAAGGATTAAAGGATGGTTGAAGCATATTACAATCAGGATTTTTACGTGAGGAAGCTTTTTGATTATAATTACTCTTAAATAGGATTATAATTGTCATAATTCTAAGCACACATCTTAAAATATTATATTTGTAGTTCTATGTAATTTTATTGCAAATACATCCATAACATCTATTTAACAGGAAAATCTTTCTTCCAGTTGATTCAGTGTTTTGGAACACTACTTAAACTCCATACAATAGAGTTTATACTAGTTAGTATATACAGTTTTATGTCAGTTTGTAAAAAAATAAATTGAATAATTTGCTGGAAAGTGAGAGACTAAATTTAAAATTAATATATTATAAGAATGAATATTTGCATATAAAATAATGTCACATGTATTATACACAACAGACTCTTTGGTCCTACAAACGTTCTTCTCAATTGATATTAAATGGATTTTTAATGTTTTTCACACTAGCAAAGGATATCAAAGCATAGGGCACTTTCCTTTACTTAGATCATAACTGCTAGTAATAAAACTCCATCACTAGGAAGAATAATGTATGTTACTTTGAATGATCTTTGGTAAGTGCCTGAATTTGCCTGGTAGGGGCGAGGTACGAATTCTAACACTGGAATAAGAAACAAACAAACAAAAAATACTAACAGAAACCAAACAAAAACATAGCCAGAAGCAATCAACAAATTTCTGCTATGTTTGGAAACTAATTTAAATAGAAAAATGTGAAGTATCTATTGATTTCTTGGTTTCTAAGCAGAAGCTCTTACGTGCAGTGTTTTTGTTACAGTTTGGAACTAACTGGGCCACAGACACATAATCCACTTATTAAAGGGTACTTGGAGAAGGGAGATAAAACTTTAACGTTCTCACAAGTAAAGATGAGAAGTACTCTCAAAAATGGCTTTTCTTTTACTTAAAAATTACAGCTTGAACAGAATTAGAATAGGCTATGATCGCAAATGAAACTATGTAAGGATTTAGGGCATAAGAGGAAAGTGAGGGAAATGAAATTGCTAAATTGTTTCTACTGACGTTTGAAAATTGAGTGATAGAATGTAAATAAAAATGCAGGTGGACTAAACTGACTTTAAAATTTTAAATGATTTCCTAACCAAATAGTATGGTATAATGGTTACTGCTTTACCCCATTTTGTGAGATTTTCATAATTATTTGGGAAGTATTTTTTGAAACTACCTTACAAGATTAAGATTTTCAGTGTTTTATTATTTTATTCAATGTATATATGACTCAAGTAAGTCAAAGAAAAAATGTAGTGTATTCGGGCAAGCTCAGAGTATTTTGACTTTCAAAGAAAAGCAAAGAATATAGGCTTTTTATGTCAAAAAACAGGATCAAATTCTAGTCTCTACCCACTTACTGGCTGTTAACCATAAACAAACGACTTAAACTTTCTGAGTCCGCTTAGATGCAAAATACAATTAATAAAATCAACTCCCTAGACTTCTATTAGTTGAAGTATTAACCTCAGTGCTTGAATATAGTAAGTGCTTCAGCAATCATATTAACCACTTATGGGCCAGTGTTGGTAATACACAGCTCTCCATTCCACACGAGTTGCCAATTTCCACAAATCTGAGCCGTGTTAAGTGATGAGTGTTGTCTATCACTGTTTAACTCTTTGATAGTATCTCAATTCCTAGGATTCCCACCACTGTGTCTTTAATGCATGTCTTAATAGTAATTTTATTAGGCCTGAAAATTAAGTACAGTAAAGTAGAAATACATTTAAATGGACTAACATGTTTTCATTCATTGTGATTTGTTCATCTAACCATCATTCACTTAGAGCCTGCTCTGTGCCTGGCACTGTGCTAGGTATCAAAGTGAAAATCGCTCATTGATGTTAGACTCCTTGGGACCCCGTGGACTATACAGTCCATGGAATTCTCCAGGCCAGAATACTGGAGTGGGTAGCCTATCCCTTCTCCAGGGGATCTTCCCGACCCAGGGATTGAACCCAGGTCTCCCACATTGCATGTGGATTCTTTACCAGCTGAGCCACAAGGGAAGCCTGCTACATATGAGGGGAAGCTATGAAGAGAAATCTGCTGCGTTGCAAGCAAGTAACGCTCCACAGAGCTAGGACAGTTTGATTAAGGAAGTATAGGGGGTGACACAGTACAAAATAGATTTACTGTTAACACTAGAGCAATTACATCAAATGCTGTGTTATCGGTGGTCATCAAGGCTGGCAAGCAAGCTTACTTAAACTGATAATTACAACTTAGCAAAAAAAAAAAAATTAAGAAGCGATTATCCTTTTACCATAATGGACTTCATGTCCTGAACAACAGAGTCTTTTAAGGTGTCTGTCATTAAGAGACGTAACAAACAAAATATCCCTGCAATGTTCTTAGTAAACTGTGATGCTAAGACAGTATTTTATCCATGAAAATCCAAAGGGAACTCACCATAATAGGCAAATTTTTATTCCAATGATAATTTATATCTTTAGAGTTCTATAATTATTCTTTATTGATTAATTTATCAACTATATAGGAGGTCAAATCTCAATAAAAGAGTCATCTTCGAGTAAACTTCTAATAAAACACAAAGTGTATGCATAAATGTCCTTGCCCGTGATTAATTTTGCTAGGAAACACTTTTTTCCTCCCATTTCTAATGAGTATTTTCAATTTTAAATCATTTCCATCATTGTCTCAGGTATCAGGAGACATCCTTTAAAAGCAAAAAAACATAAATTTTCCTTTCTGAGAAAAGGAGGGAGTAGAATATTAACATACTTAATCCTCAAGGCAATTTAATAATGTAGATGCCATTACCTCCATTTTACAGATAAGGAAATTGAGGTCCAGGTAGATTAAATAAATAGCCTGTCACAGAAAAAAGGAGGGGGAGGAGCCAGGATTCCAACTCAAGTGGTATGCCTCTAGAATCTCTGTGCACTTTACATTAATGCGTGTATTAAGTAGTTCCAGCTATTTCTCATAATGTTATTTCACATTGATTAAACATACCCCAACATACAAACAAAACCAGTCACTCTGACAATTTTAGTGCTCCACAGTTACCCAGGTACTTCCTTCCAAATCACTATACACCATACTCTCACTTAGAAAAAATAAGACCTAAGTTCAAACAGTTAAGGCAACTTCATTCTATCAAAATTTCTCATATTTATAGGAGCTTCCATTCTGATTCACATACTTTGTCACACCACTCTGTTCTACACTTATCAATTCACTGATTTTTTTTGCCAAAGAAAAATATTAATCTTTATATACATTTGATTTTTGAATTTTGAAAGACACAAGAAAATGCGCTTGATCTGCTAGATAACCATAGAGCAGAAAGACGTATTTCAGTGTTTTCCTCCCTGCCCCACTGCATTCTTTATCTGTATACGTACACACACGTTATGTCTGGGCAGAAAATAAAATGCATGGTCTCATAAAACTTTTAGGTAATGGTTGAAGGAAGATTATTTTCTTCCTGGTTATTATAAAGGTATAGTTCATTGACACTAGACTAATAATGATACAAATAAACACATACATAACCAATAAGCATTTATTTCTCCCTGAGGACCAAACAGTACTACCTCACTCTAGATATACTGACAAAACTGGAATGCCGGACTTGGAAAGTTAAATAAGCAACATTTTCCTCTTCTTGTGAATTATGATCCTGCTAATCATTCAGACACCACCTTAATATGATATGCTGTAAGCTGCAGAGCATCTAGGCAACTCCTAAAATTACTGGTACTCCTAAATTATTGTTAAACAATTGGAAAAATGTGCTTTTCCCTCCAAGTATTTGAAACTACTTTAGAAACTATTTAACTGTCATTTTAAGTTGAAGCAGTATTTAAAGGTAACAAGAAATACTGCTTTTTATAGGAGAAAGGGTTTTTAAAAACTAGAAATGTGAAATTATACAATTGAAAAGAAAATCTCAAAAGGCTTATGAACTCAGTGCCGGCATTCACACGGCTTTCCCATCTTCAAGGTGCAGATAAAGATTTTAATTAGGTCCCTTGGAAACTGTTTTTAACGCTAAAATAAAAATTCCATCATTACTTTCTTTTCACATAGTACTCAGGATACCATGCCTAAAAATAGGATTTAAATTCATGATTAACATCGCAACAAAAGAGTAGATAAATATAATGCAGATCGTACTGCATTCATTTAAGTGCATTTCAGCAAACAGGTTTTTAACATTAAGCATTCATTATTATACATAGAGATGGGTTGTATATTTTATTTTCTCTCACTTGCTAATATTTTATAAAATCCCAAATGAAAAAAATACATATCTAAAGTTATTTATAATAACAAACATGTCATTACTGAAAAAATGCTCTAGGGTAATTATTGTATATGTAACAAACTGACTGAGTTCAATATTAAGAAGATATTTACATATATTTTCTCTCTTTTAAAGCATCTTTTCCATGTCTATACTTACCATAACAAAAGATGAAGAGAATACATGTGAGATTATTTTTAATCATTATCTGCTAGTCATTTTGGTAATTATTAAGTTATCCTCAAATATAAAATTAATGTTAATAAGTAAGCAAAATGAAAAATTCATTTATCAAATGCATATTCATTCAACTTGCAGTGCACAAATAATTGAAGCAAATGTTAGATTTAATTCTGAAGCTGTGTGCAGGAGTCTTGTTTTCATGGTCAAGGTGATTTCTGGATATACTGAGTGAATCCTTACACAGAACTGCACCAAAGAGAAAACAACATGTGTCAACCCTGTGGGTGGAGGTGACACACAATTTAAAATGTCTAATTACACGTTTCACCTTAGCTAAACACCCTGAAAGACGACATGCTCTAATTGCAGATTAATGCATTATTTCTCTAAGGCTACAAATGAAGCAGCTAGAGGAAATCTCACACTGATTCTCTAAGTAGTCCAAGACTTATATTAAATGCCTTTGCTTGCCACGTAAATACAAATAATCCTCCTGCAGAGCACTGACTCCAAAATATAACTAAAATATTACTGGGCATTGAAATATCACTAAGGATTGCTTTTTAAAACTCAACAGGTAAAAATAATCCCAGGCTAGGTACCCAAAGCAAACTAGGCTAGACCTAATGAAAAATCAGATACACTTGTCTTCACTCTTTCCATTTCCTCCTTCATATTCCCTACTTCTTTCTCTCCCTCTCCATTCCTTATTTTCTCATTTTCTTGAATTTTTAATGAAATATTTCCAAAAAAAAAAAAAAACCCTTTTTACTTCTGGCAATGCCTATTTGGATTTTTTTTTAACTTCATACTATGGTTTGAATTTTCAAAATTTGTGCTTGCTGGATGCCTATAGTCTTTGAGACATTGCTTCTGGTGGAGTATACAGCTTGCCTAACTCCTCAATACAATACCTCAATTCTCTTTAAACTGGGAAAGACTTTAGAATCTGATGAGAATGATACTGGTTCAGTCCATCCATAAATGTTCTCTTAACACTCATTAATGGGCCACATTCTATGCTATGAATGAAGAGCTGAACACACTCCATGGAAGCACTCCTAGGAGCCATAACAATGAAATGTGTTGGGTAGAACCTAGCCCATGAGCAATATGTGCTGGGGAGGGGAGGTGGTCATTTTGAGGTTGCTATACATTGAATACTGTTATCGTCCCAAATTTACATTTTGAATTCCTAACCTCCAATGTGATGGGCTTAGGAGATGGGGCCTTTGGGCTGGTGATTAGGTCATGAGGGTGGAACCCACCTGAATGATATCAGTGCCTTTATGAAAGAAACTCCCTGACCCTACCCACCATGTGTGGACACAGTGAGATGCCTGCCATCTGGTGATTCGTTGTAGCAGCCCAAATGGACTAAGACAGAGGTGAAAACTTAGGCTGGATATATCTTTTTCAGTTCTCTAGATCCATCAGTCCTATTATCACATTTAACTATTTTTTCTAATTTTCTCCAACCTCCCAGTGATCTAGCCACATAACCTGTCTTCCAGAATCATTCATTCCTGCATGTGTTTCTGTCACTCATCTTTCCTGTGTGCTTACTATGTGGTTAAGGGCTAAAGTTGCAAAGATGAAAAAAGAGATTATTCAGCTTTCAGGGAGCCTAGGGGGTGAATTAAATTTGATGTCTAACTAATTGTAATTATTAAGTACTAAGCATGACAAGTAAAAAAAAATTCTGTCCTCCTGATTTTGTTATTTAGAGTTAACTTTTCCTTTCTTTCATCGGATTCTGACTTGCTTTGCTTTTAATAGTTTACTTGTGAGAGAAAAAATTTACCTCAGAATGCAGAACGTGATTCAATAAATCTATAGTCTCTCCTTTGAGAAAACTACAAATGTTGGTATCTTTTCTTGATGGAGGAAGGAGTGTATCATCCTGAGCAATTTCCTACAGCAATGGTCATTTTAAGGGACCAGAATCTACACAGTTTTCATTATGTCATTGACTGGATTTTACCCTGCAATGAAAATAGAAGGAAATAAAGGAGAATTTTGTGGGGCTAAAACCTGTATAAAAACAAACATACAAACCCAAAACTGTAGTCTAGGAATATTCCAGAATTGCCAGCAAACTGATAATGACAATAGTGCTTTTTGGTATAACTACTATAAGTATTCATCTGAATCGAGCGTGAGTCATGGCATCCTGACAATCCATGCCGAATTTGAAACAAATTGGAACTATAATTTATAGTACAATAGAACCGAAGTCGCAGGCACATGTAGCCTAGCCTGTTTAAATATTCTATAAATAATAGCTCAGAGAGGCACAACTGACAATGAGCAGAGGCTGGATGATGAATCATCAAGTAGTTTAAGTAAAACCCTGCCTGATTAAATGCTTTGTTTTTAAACCACCTGCATCAGTGTCTGCTGTAGCAGGACAGATCAAATTGTTCTCGGGCTTTTTACAAAAAAAAAAAGCAGACAGGCTTACAAATGATAAGTTTTATCATATTATGAAACTGATGCCAAGCTGAAATGCTGAGCATGGGGTGACTGCAATTTTCTGTGCTTTGGCCCAGGGTGGAGTGCCAGGCAATGCCAAATACAGGGCTGATGGACATGATCAAGCTTGTATGGCTTTGGGTTGTAATTGCGTTTTGGTCTTCATGGCCTGGAGAATTCATTTTTCCTACCCTCACTTCAGGAGTCTCTCTTGTTTATCCCACCAACCAGTTACCAGATGTTGCAGCGACTAAGCTAATTAGCGGAGTCTCCTTCGGAGGCTGGGGCTTGCTGAGTGCCGTCATCAGAGCAGACACAAGTGTAGAGGCTGGGGTCTTCCGGAATGACACAGAAGCTCCAGCCAAGTGCTCCTGTAGCCAAACCACATGGTGCACGGTGGCTGTGACCCCGCGATGGCACAACGTCCACTCGGGCGAATACAAGACCTTGTCATTTTTTAATCTGGCTTTAAACGTGTTGCTGAATAGTGGGCTGACTAACTTGTTCATGGCGCTGAGTCACAACACAGATGAAAAGAGTCTTATTTAATGTTAACTACACATTTTGTTTAAACCGTTATAGACTGACATCACATATTAAATAATACATTTTAAACTAGTCATCTCCCCTTTCCCTTGGAGTATCCTAATTACTTTTAAAATGTTATGTTATTAAAACCGACATTATTGTTGTCCTAAACCCTATTTAACACTACTTCTCATATGTTTTCTGTTTTAGGACCCCAAATTATCACTAGGCTGTCATTTTACTTTATATTGTACTTTGTATTAATTCCTTGCTCATGTCCCTTCTCTACCTGCCACCTACACTGGTCACTCCTGGAGGAATGGAGACAGAGATGCTTTCTATTTTTTTATCACTAGAATTCAGCACAAATCCAGTACCAACTGTTTAATAAACCAATGAATGAAGTTCCTGGTCCCATAATATGACATATAGATAATTAGGAGATAATATTTTATCCAAAGAAGAATCTTTGTTTTGTAAAAAAAAAAAAGAAAAAAAATTAGATGTGAAACTTTACTGTGATAACAATGGGACTATACTGAACAAGGGCAAAGAGTTAATCTATAGGCAGACAATCTGGACTTCACTATTATCCTGGAAAAAATACACTGCCCATTTACATAGAGGATGACCTCATATTCCATTAAAAAAACAATCACCTCCAAATTAGTAAAACATACTGGACAAAAAACTTTATCTCTTGATGTCCATGAGTGATGTTGTTTTATATGTAAAATTAAAAGATACAAAACCCCATCAATTCTCATGACACTATTTATGAATTGGTTCTTTGGTGATAAAGTGGATCCTACATCTCGGTCTGAAAGTGAAAGTGAAAGTCACTGAGTCATGTCTGACTCCTTGCGACCCCGTGAACTATACAGTCCATGAAGTTCTCCCAGCCAGATACTGGAGTGAGTAGCAATCCCCTTCTCCAGGGACCTTCCCAACACAGGGATTGAACCCAGGTCTCCCACAGTGCAGGCAGATTCCTTACCAGCTAAGCCACAAGGAGAGCCCATCTTTGTCTAAGCAACTAAATTTTCTGTTACATATGTTAGAGGGGGAAAAAATGGCACCATTTTGTTCAATAAGTCTATTAATTACAGGGGATGATCAGAAACTGTTTCCACTGTTTCCCCATCTATTTGCCATTAAGTGACGGGACCAGATGCCATGATTTTAAGTTTTCTGAAGGTTGAGCTTTAAGCCAACTTTTTCACTCTCCTCTTTCACTTGCATCAAGAGGCTCTCTAGTTCTTCTTTGCTTTCTGCCATAAGGGTGGTGTCATCTGTATATCTGAGGTTACTGATACTTCTCTCAGCAATCTTGATTCCAGCTTGGGCTTCTTCCAGACCATTGTTTCTCATGATGTACTCTGCATATAAGTTAAATAAGCAGGGTGACAATATACAGTCTTGACGTACTCATTTTCCTAGTTGGAACCAGTCTGCTGTTCCATGTCCAGTTCTAGCTCTTGCTTCCTGACCTGCATACAAGTTTCTCAAGAGGCAGATCAGGTGTCTGGTATTCCCATCTCTCTCAGAATTTTCCAGTTTATTGTGATCCACACAGTCAAAGGCTTTGGCATACTCAATAAAGCAGAAATAGATGTTTTTCTGGAACTCTCTAGCTTTTTCGATGATCCAGCAGATGTTGGCCATTTGATCTCTGATTCCTCTGGCTTTTCTAAAACCAGCTTGAACATCTGGAAGTTCATGGTTCATGTATTGCTGAAACCTGGCTTGGAGAATTTTGAGCATTACTTTACTAGCATGTGAGATGAGTATAATTGTGTGGTAGTTTGAGCAGTCTTTGGCATTGCCTTTCTTTGGGATTGGAATGAAAACTGACCTTTTCCAGTCCTGTGGCCACTGCTGAGATTTCCAAAGTTGCCAACATATTCAGTGCAGCACTTTCATAGCATCATCTTTTAGGATTTGAAATAGCTTAATTGGCTGACTTTAGTTTTGGGGGCTCCAAAATCACTGCAGATGGTGATTGCAGCCATGAAATTAAAAGATGCTTACTCGTTGGAAGGAAAGTTATGACCAACCCAGACAGCATATTAAAAAGCAGAGACATTACTTTGTCAACAAAGGTCCGTCTAGTCTAGGCTATGGTTTTTCCAGTAGTCATGTATGGATGTGAGAGTCAGACTACAAAGAAAGCTGAGTGCCAGAGAATTGATGCTTTTGAACTGTGGTGTTGGAGAAGAAGACTCTTGAGAGTCCCTTGGACTGCAAGGAGATCCAACCAGTCCATCCTAAAGGAGATCAGTCCTGGCTGTTCATTGGAAAGACTGATGTTGAAGCTGAAACTCCAATACTCTGGCCACCTGATGGGAAGAGCTGACTTATTTGGAAAGACCCTGATGCTGGGAAAGATTGAGGGCAGGAGGAGAAGGGGACGACAGAGGATGAGATGGTTGTATGGCATTACTGACTCAATGGATATGAGTTTGGGTAAACTCCTGGAGTTGGTGATGGACAGGGAAGCTTGGCGTGCTGCGGTTCATGGGGTCTCAAAGAATCGGACATGACTGAGTGACTGAACTGTACTGATTTTAAACTGTTAGAATCTAAATTCTACTAGAATTTATATTATATTATATTTATATATGTTATCACATTAAGAATATACTTCAGAAGGGGATAGCTCAAATGAAATATGGTATATCCATTTAATGAAACACAGTAGTGTCAAAATTATAAAGTAGGCTCCAATGAATGGACATATTATTTACATTTTATATGATTGGTACTGAAGTATATTATGAAAACCCATTAATGTAAATATACATATATATGTATATTTATTTATTTATGTATTGTGAGAAGTATGAACGGATTCACACCAAACTGAAAATTTTAGTTACTTTTAGCAGCTGTCATTCCAGAGAGGCTTTATATTTTTTCCTTTGTGTTTTTGAAATATCTGAGAGTTATGATTTCACAGACAAATGCTGAAACATTTGTAACTTTTGAAAAAAACAATCTTATTTTGCTGCTAGGCACAAACACTGATTATAATATTCATTTACATGTTTTCTGTTCCTGTTCAGGTAGAGGCAAATTCATATCCCAGAGGTTTTTATAGTTCAGATAATTCAGTGTAATTTAGGTTGCCCAGTCTCACCTCTGTGCCCTGTTCAGGCTAATGGGAGAGAAACTTCTTATCTATTGTCTCCAGAGCCTCTATTTTCTCAAATGCTTCCTTTTCGATGTGAGGCATAAGCCTCAAAGAGGGATTTGAAAGCCTAATGTATTTTTTCACTCAGAAATGAATTTCTCTACCTGGTTCCTTTTAATTCTCTTCTTTTAGAGAGACTTATTTTTGCTATAACCCATCTTAGATATTTTCTTTAGCAATCACTCAGAAACACCTGTCATTGTCAGTCAATCACAGGAATACAGCCACTTAAAAGTGAATTATAAATGAAATGGTGTTGTGATTGAAGTCTCTCAAAATGGGTATTATTTAAGGTTTTGAAAACTCAGCTATATCATTTTGTGACAACTCACACCTTCTGAACTGGCTTGAAACCATCTTGAAACCAATGGATACATGTTACTCATTATCATAGCTCTGCAAATAGAACTTGGCATCATTTTAGGAAAATAAACTTTGCATCACATTCATTATTAATAGTGACATCTTGACTATTCATACAATCTATTTATCAGTATTCCTCTAAGTATTCTGTACTTCCAAATACATCCTCCATAGGAAAACTATTAAGACATTCTTTCTAGTATTTTTATGTCTATGGTTCCAAAAATAACTGTTCCCATGGTAGCCCAGGGATATACTGTGTCTTTCTTATCATCGTAGTTCTTGGCTTGGAGAGATCATAGCCAGTCACTAGTGGCTGGTATATAGAAAATGACTGAATTCAGTGGGACTAAAAATGAGGTGGCCTTATTTGAGAATCTGAAACTTTACAACTGATACACTCTAATGGAAGAGGCCCTGCTATCCACTTTAGGAAAAGGGATTCTAATTTAAGCTAGGTAAGGAACATTTATTTGAGACACCATGTCTTTAGTATCAGTGCATGCTGTGGAGGCATCTCTCTGTGGACACGCCTACGTCTGTCTGCGGACACCATCTTGCTTTTTGCACGAGGAGTATGAAGGGAATGTATGCTACTTAAAATGCTAACGTGTGCAGTCTCATTTAAAATGCTCATAAGTCTGTGAAAGTCTATGATAAGATGAATGGCAAATAAATTCTTGACCAGATTAGAATCTTGAAGAAACTGTCAGTCAAACATGACTTGTCATGCCTTGAGTTGATTAAATTCATATAATCTTATACATACATGAATATAATGAATGCAAATTTTACTCCATCAAGCCCAAATTAATAAACAGAATGAATAGAACTTCATTTCATAGAATTATAGAGAACAGATATAAAATGGCCAACAATTCAAGTATACTATATCTGTGGAATGTTTATCATTAATAACAGTATATTTTCATTAAAATATGGGTTATGAACTATGCTAAATACCAGAGGCATCATTAATTTTCTGTCACAGTATATTATAAAAATTAAAAAGGCAGTAAGTATCCTGACACAAGTCTTTATTACCAGCCAGCTGTTAATTTCTAGATGAAATAATACATTCTCTAAATTACATTTTGACTAGGAATAAAGAAAGCAATATGACTAAACAAGAAAATTAAATATGTCATTAATTGTAGGAAATATTATTCTATGACTAATTCCCTCATTTTGAGAGCCTGTAATATAGTGAGTTGTGGTAATATTTACTTAAAAAATTATCTGAGAAATGCTGTTTTCATTGTTCTTAATTAAGTGGTTAAAATAATCTATAAGACCTTTCATGTACTATATTTGAATCCTTCTCCATCACTATTGTTAAATTCACTCATTTTTATATACAAGCTTTCTATAGTTCTTTAAAAGTTCTGAAAAAAAATGAACTTGAAAATTTTAGCTGATATTTTAAAAGACTCCTTGAGTTATGGGGGGTTTTAAGATTAAAATATAAAGTACTTATTAAGACTGCTTTGTTAAGATTGGTTTATATAAAAAAGACCTGTGTTAACTTATCCATATAGGAGGAAGAGAAAAATAGTTTTAATGCTATCACTTTTTAGACAGTATTTCTTGAAACAAGTCCAGGCTTTCCTACATTAGTGAAAATCACCCAAGCTGTTCTATAAAGAACAACAATAATTTTAATAAAACATAGAGACAAAAAAAAACAAACAAAATGGGTATCATTCTCTAAAGCCCACCATCTACATGAACCCTTTCTGCGGCCTGTCAGCACTGAGAAATTATTAGCCTCAGCAATAGTAATTTTAGTACATATTTAAAATTTTAATCTCTTATTAGCCACTTTCTCTTATGTGACTCTGTTTTGCTTTCTAGATTCGGCTGAAGTTTTGTCAGACACTGTTTCATCAGGGTGAATTTGATAGCCTGTGTGAACAGTTCATGACTCAACTAAAATTGTTTGGCTTGTTTCACAGAAAAGTCTCAACTCATCAGACACTAGGCTTCCAATTCCAGGTCATAGTGTATAATCCAGACTAAATGTGAGTGATGTTTCCTTCAAAGAAAAGGACTTCGCCAGTGAAAAATCTCCAATGCAAACATTTCCCTCTCCATTTTTTGGTATATTGTCACTTTGCCAAACTGCGCCCATAAGAGAAGATAAAGAATTCAGCAGTCCACCCAGACATCGCCATCTAAACCACCTTCTTGAAGGTTAATTCCTAAACCTATAACGTTCCTGCTGTTTGCCAGGCAACTAGGACTCCAGGGGAGAAGAGGAAGAAACCAGGCTGGTGGGGGAAAGTAGCTGCAAATCTTTTAGGAATAGTTAAAACAGCAGCAACAACAACAAAAACCTTACATGTTAGTCTATCACAATATACAAACCATTCGTAGCTAATAGTAAGTGTCGTGAAACATTCTGGAAATAAAACTTGCAGAGTTTTCTTTTTCCAGTAGATGTAAATAATTTTTTATATCCTTTATACTCAGAGGCAGACTCAAAACACATAAATATTTCTTTTGTATGTTTTGATCAAAGCCAGGGCTTTTGTTTGTTCACCCTAAAGCAGAGATATTCTAGCTAAGAATTTAATGACTTTCCAATTTGTTGAGTAAATGTACGATTAAACAAGTACTTACTACATATTTAGTGTAAGATGTTATGGGCGCTATACAGTTACTGAGTGTAATGGTTTTAAGGGTAGGTCCTCAGAGGGTAAAGAATCTGCCTGCAATGCAGGAGACTTTGGTTTGATCCCTGGGTAGGGAAGATCCCCTGAAGAAGGGAATGGCAACCCACTCCAGCATTCTTGCCTGGAGAATTCCATAGACAGAGGAGCCTGGTGGGTTACAGTCCATGGTGTCGCAAAGAGTCGGACATGACTAAGCAATTAATGCAAACACACACACACACACACACACACACAC